>RJWM01000987.1:0-176103 GCA_004363535.1 Dasyprocta punctata
TTTTTTTTTTTTTTTACTTCCACTCTGATTGGCTTATGACTCCTGCTGATTGGCAGGCAAGTCTACAGCTGTGGGTTCTCTTTTGAAGCTATTTTATCTTTTCTTTCTGACTTTCTTTTAATTTGATTGGATTCACTCTTGGAGCACCCTGTGGAAAGAACCTTGATTACTCTCATTTCCACTGTGAGTTGGAAGATGGCAAAGCGCACTCAGAGGTCTTATCCCTCCTTTGTTAGCCCTGGCTGCCTGTGAAAGCTCTGGGAGTGCTTATCTTGGCTGGCAGATAACTGCTCCCAGGTTTAAACTTCAAAGGCAAAACCCAGGGAGCCCCAAAGAAAGGAAATGCAGTCAACTTCAAGGGGTGAGTGAACTGGTCCTGTGGCTACTTTCGGAAATGTGAAAAGCACATTGAAAAATGAGACTAGCCTCAAGGTCTCCAGGTCACTTTTCACATTTGGAGAATAGTGACAGGGTAAGGACCAGTGCCTTTCTCAGAGGCAGAGTCCAGTAGAGTCTTTGCTTGAGGGCTGACGTTGGGTGCATGTGCTGACCTGGTGGCTACAGACTCCCCGGGGAATCCTCAGAGGCAGCGAGAAGCTGGTCTGGCAGGACTGCTCATTAGTGCAGCCTGAGGTGCAGTTCTGTGCACAGGAGGAGTGTTTCACGGCTGACCCTGACATAGTATTCGTGTGCAGTGCCAATGGCTCTAGCGTCCAATTTTGGCAAAATTTTTTTCCAAGCATGGACATCCATTAATGTGCATGGTATATTTTTCATTGGAACTCTGAAGTTAAGATGACTCGAATGTCAAAGCAAAAAACAAAAACAAAAACAAACAACCATCCTCAAGACCCCTACCTCCCTGAAAGCAACATACTGACAAGTCCTGTTCTATTTTCTTTTCT
Organism: Dasyprocta punctata; assembly: GCA_004363535.1. Classification (NCBI taxonomy): domain Eukaryota; kingdom Metazoa; phylum Chordata; class Mammalia; order Rodentia; family Dasyproctidae; genus Dasyprocta; species Dasyprocta punctata. The sequence continues at coordinate 906 of RJWM01000987.1, forward strand.
CAGTTACATGTGCACACACACACAGAGAGAGAGAGAGAGAGAGAGAGGGAGGGAGAGAGAGAGAGACAGAGACAGAGAGACAGAGACAGAGACAGAGAGTGGGAGAGAAAGAGAGAGTAACTGGACTGACCCATGAAATCTGTAGAGGAAAGAACCATGATTATTCCCTTTTTCATTGTTACTATGCACCTACAAAAGACAGGATATATTAATCCAAATCATGATGCTCAGTTGCTTGGAGTCTCTCTTATTTGGGGGTCATTTTTATTCCTTAATTTCTTCGCTTAAGTATTATGTATCTCATCAAATAAAGAAGTCAGCTTCATAGCTATAATTTCAACCATATGTGACTGTAGAAAGGAGTTCATGAGAGAATATTATTGATGTGTTCAGTGATGGGTTATTTTCACTATTATTGTCAGTGTGTTCATGTATATGGAAATCAAAATTGGAAAAGAAGGGAAAATGAGTTAATCCAGTTTCCACACACTTGCAGCTCTGCCCAGCCCTTATGAACCCACTGCCTTTTTGTGCTTTCTGCCACTTTCCTTTTGATCCTTTGAATTTTGTTCTCCTACTTGGTGCTTTCTGTTTCACTGTCAGTCTGCAGCCTTCAGATCTCCACGCAGCCCTGGAGGTGGCTGTGAGCCCTGAGGAGACCCTGCCAGACTCCAGCCTCTGGGGCTTTTCTTGCTTGGCTAGCAAGAATGCCTTTCGTGACCTGCTCTTTCATAGGGAGTCACCCATCAAAAATTTTTTGGCGCTATATGACAGATGTCTACTTCCTGAGCAGCAGGCACATAGGCAGAGGGTAGAACAGAGATGAGGCTGATAAAGTGTCTGGCAGCAAAAGCTTCATGTGACACCTGGAATCGCTGCCCCTGCTTCACTGTGTGGGCTGCTGTTCCCTGGTCTGCGCACTTTGCTGGTCTTTTTGTCTGCTCATTCACGTCCTACTACTCTCTCTGACCATTGGCAAGGCCATTATATATCTAAGTCTTAGCTCTGACAACAGTCATTCTCAGTTTCCCGCCATGTCCCTCACACTAACATTTGTGTTATCATCAAAATGCTCTTAGGCACGATGCTGTCATCTACACAATTCTTTCCAATGGTTTCCCTACAAAGATGTTAATGTACACATAGGGTACGTGTCAACCTGCACATTGTAAGCACAATGCCTCCCAGTATGATCGTAAATTCTTAATTTAGAAGTGAAGTTGGCTACCTATAACTGATATGATACAAACTGAGAGTGTGTATGTTTATATTAATTTAATTCTGTTTATCCAAAGCCCAATAAAGTAATCATTAAATGAAACATTGGAAGAGAGGAATCTGTTACACTCTCTTTTGTCATGGTCATGGTTGACACATTGAGGCCTACCCAGAATGATTTTATTTAAGAGTGAGTTGATTCTATTTCTTCCTAGACTCATCTAATTTTTGTCCTCCCTAACCCACTGTTCAGTCACCCCACCCCCAATGCCCTTCACAATTACAAATACACAGTTCTGTGAAGTTCAGCTTCTGTTCTTTGTTGCCTTTAGGTAAAAATTTGGATCATATTTACAGGTAAGCAGATTGAAAGTTTAACCCAATCATTTGATCTTCCTAACTCTTCAGCAGTGATCTCACCATCGTGACCAGAGACTAGCACATTTATTGTTCCCAAGATAATCTACATTCTTTCAACTTGCATTGTAGGATAGTAACCATAGACTTCAAGGTAAAGTACTAAACAACCAAAACTGAACCATCAAAGTACAACCAGAATACTGTATTGAAGCCTACATTGAAATTCATTTCTCTTTGTTAGAGGAGGCTCAGATGGTTGCAGATTGGTGAAGGTGTACAACAAAGTCTGTTTCTCCTAAATGTTGTCATGTAATCAAGAAACAGTTACCACTCAGTACCTATTACATACCAAAACTGGTCCGCAGAGGGCAAATAAAATCTTGAAAAGAGACATAGAATTCCTGTGTCTGGAGAGCTTACTGCATAGTCTAGACTGTAGACAAGAAAATAAAGTATTACTTCTATATTATTCTAATATTAAACAGTGCAGAGTTCTAAAGAATCATATGTGAGGAATGCCAAATTCTGGATGCTTGTGTGTTTTGGAAGTGGTCAGGAAGAGTCATTTGGAGGAATTGCCTTCTAGACTGTGATATGAAGGAAGTGGTCAGGAAAAGACATTTGGAGGAATTGCCTTCTAGACTGTAATATGAAGGAAGAGGTGGAGTTAGCCAACATTAAAGAAGAAAGAATCATGTTCCAGAAAGGAAACAATATGTGAAGGACACAAAAAATGTGACTTCTTCTGGGAGCTGAAAGTCACTATATTAAGAGAGAGTATAAAATACAAGGGCAGGAGGAGTGGTCAGAGAGAAAAATGGGAATTTGAATAGCTTTGGATCATATATATGGCCTTGGAATTCATGTTAATAAATGTGTGTTAGTGTCAGGGTATGGAGAGTGAGATCAGATCATGCTCATATCATTCTGTCACCAGTATACTGAGTGCATGGATGCAGACAGCAATGCACTAAGGAAGATGCACTTCCAGTAATTCAGGATAGGGCTGATGGTGGGCAGAAGGTAATGAGGTAGGTGGTGTAACAGCCCTCCAGTGATGGTCCCATCCTGATTCCCAGAACTTGTGAATAAGTTATGTTACATTGTTCCACTGTTGAGTATGGTTTGTTTCCTGCAAAGCTCATGTTGAAACTGAATCCCCACTGTGAGATATTAAGAGAGTGGGACTTTAATCTGTCTACGACAGTCAGATGGAGCCTTTGGGGGGTAATTTGAATTATATAAGACCATCACAATGGGCTTCCCATGGTTAAATGCTGTAGTTTGAGAGAGAGACAGAGACAGAGACACAGAGACACAGAGACACAGAAGGAAAGAGAGAACATACTCTCATTCCCTCCCTATTACCTACCATGTGATGCCTTGCACTGCTTCAGGTCATTGCCAGATGAAAACTCTGGGACCAGAGTTTTCAAGAGCTAAAATAAAACACTTTTCTGTGTAACTCTCCCCTCCTGTGGCATTGTGGCATTCACAACAGAAAACAGATTAAGATGCACAGTGAGGGAATTATAGCTACAGATGTAATTAAGGTTGCTAATCATCTGATTTTAAAATGAAAAGATAATTCTACATTATCTTGGCAAATCTAATGTAATCACCGGGTTCTTAACCATTTAACAGATTATCCTAAGTGTCCCTGGTGCAGTATGTTTGTCTATACCATCCTGATTAATGCTTGGTCAGGTGTCATTTCAATAAGCCAATGCTTGTTTGCACGAGATGTGTTCATGTGTCTGTTGATTTGTTTTCTATTGGCTACTTTGCATGCTTTTTTTTTTTTTTTTTTTGTCCCTGGGTATCGAACTCACAGCCTCACGCTTGCCAGCAGGCAGGTGCTTAAGCCGCTGAGCCAAACTCCCAGCCCTAGTTTTTTGAGACAGGGTCACACTATGTATCTCAGGCCGGCCTTGCGCTCACATTGTAGCCCAAGCTGGCCTCGAACTCACAATGCTCCTCCTACCTCAGCCTCCCAAGTGCTGGGATTAAAGGCGTGCACCACCACACCCGGCTTATACATTTTTATCTTGAACATTGTATTCACCTTTGCGGTTTGTTTCTAGTGAAATCTAGCAATATATTCTGGTTATTTTCCTTCACTAATTTGTATGTCTTTTATTTGAGAAAAATAGCTTATAATTTTATACTACAATCTATAAAAACTTTTATCATAAGTACATAAGATATTAATTTTTATACTTCTCCAGAACTCAGTGATGTTCTTTCACAATGCAAAATGGACACATTTGGGACACTGAGACTGAATAGGAAGAAAGTACCAAAAGATCTACAAAGAAAAATGGAAAAAAGGAGAAATACTAGCGTATCAGAGAGGAAAAGTCTGTGTTATGAAATGGAAAGACAAATTGACATCTCTTTTGTCGCCTATTCATCATACAGAAATGACAGAATTTGAAAGAGGAAGGGAAACTAAAAACATTCTAATAGTGGTCAATAATTATAGTAATCTATGGGTGGTGTTGCCAGAGCTGACCAACATTTAATGCTGTAATGAAAAAGTGAGGGAAAATACTATCATAAAGTATTTATGCACCTTCTGGAACAAATAATATGAAACTTGTTTGTTATTTATTCAAGACGAGGGGATACAAAAAGGCATTTACAATTTAGATTAGGTCTAACAGACCAAATAATTGAAAAGTACAATTTAGCAAACTATCAACCAGGATGTCTATTTTTCATGTCCTTACATTACATTCAGTGGGTAGACATTTTATTGAAATTATTCCACTCTCATAATAAAAGGAAAGTCCAACATGTAAAGTATTGTTCAAAGACAATAATGAAAAAAGAATTAGGAAAGAGCCTAGATAGTACTGTTCAGGTTGTAACATAGCTCTGTGTGCTGTTACTCAGAAAAATTATTGAATAAATTTGATAAAATTGTCATTTTTATATCTCCTGTTATTTTACATTATAAAACTTAGCAAAATATATTCAGTTTTTGGTCATTCTGTGTTTAAATCATTGGACTGGTAAGTAGTTAAAGTGAAAGGTAGGCAAAAAAAAACAAGGTTAGAGACAGAGTTGAAGATGCCACAGTGCTGACTTGGATACAGAAGGAAGTGGGCTATGGGTTAGGAACGCAGAGAGCTTCCATGTACCCAAGAGCCAAAGCGTTTGCACCTCCCCCAGTGACTCTAGCTGGAGTGTAATCATTTTCATGTCTTGATTTCAGTCCAGTGAGGCTCATTTTAGACTTTTTACCTCTAGAACTAGAAAAAATAAATCTGTGTCATCTTAAAACATTAGGTTTGTTGTAATTTTCTGTAGCAAATATATGAAACTAGTAGAAATAAGGATGCAAAGTAGAGAAATTTGAGTTACTTCAGTGGTAGCAATGTGAGAACTTGGTGTTCAATTTAACATTCAAGAGGAAAACTCAACTAACAAGAATTCTGATTGAAAAAAGTGTTTTCTGATGTTTTATCAGTCATACTAGAGGAGTACATCTCCAAATAATAAATTCAATTATTATGTTTGATTCAAAACAATAGTAATATAAAAGACCTTAAGGTAGCGATGAGGTGGGAACCCAGGTGAACACTGCTGAGGAGAGTGGACCCTCCTGGTGTCATCGCCACTGCACCCCAGGTGAACTGCACCTGGAAGTCCCAAAGTGCAGCCATTGTGCTCACTGCTGCATGACTGAGGTGAACTGCTTGGGAAGGACCACAGACTAGAGGGAATGCCAGCAACACAATAGGGTCCCAGCTAAGGTGCACAGGATGGATAGGCAAGAGTAGTGGCATGAAAGGTTCAAAGCAACAATAACAATATGAGCCAAAAGACAACAGAGCCCTCCATGTGACTGACAACTAGCTCAGAAAGAACCTAGGACTCATAACCAGCCCTTTTCTCTCAATTATTTTTCTTTTTTTTCCTTCTTCTTCTTCCTTTTTTCTTTCCTTTCCTCTTTCTTGATTTCCTTTCTTTATTAATTTCTATCTTTTCTAAGTGGCTGGGGAGAACTCCAGCCACATAAAACTAATTTTATCCCCCAAACCCAGCAACCAAGTTCAGATAATCCCTTGAATACTCCTTCATTATTTCCTTCCTTCCTCTTCTCTAGTTTCACAAACTTTGTGCAATCATTTTTTGTCCTCCAGTCTTGCTTCTACTTCCTTCCAAGTTATCTTTCTTTTATATACTATTCTCCCTAAATTTCCCCACTACAGGGTAAAACCACACTACCAAGGGAAAACACTTTCCATACAAACTCCTAATTTATGATTGGTTCTGTTATATAACTATAGACTCTGCGGCTATGGTCTAAAGTACAAAATCAATGGTTACCACAGTTTGTCAGTTTCTAAATTGTGTTTGATGCTGTTGCTATTACTAATTTTACTACTTTAGCTAGGGTGTCATATCTGTTGCAATCAGTTTTTTTTTTTCCTTTTGTAACAATACTATGAAATCCTGGGGTAATAACTTAAACACAGCCCTACACCAAAGGACTGGGAACTGAACGACACAGATACCAACATCCTAATCTTAGTTAATTGGGAAGGTAAGATCTTGTGACAGACACAAACCAAGAATATCCTACACACAGAAGACATCTCTAAAGAACAGACCTTTCCTAGACACGACTTGATATCAGTGATATAGCTACCTACTACAAAAACTCAAAAGAATCATCATAGGAAACAAAATATAATTCTTTTAGAATAAAAATGACAAGACAAAGAGATAAATGCAATCTCAGACCTTGAGCCCACACAGAACAAGTCCAGGAAACATGGATATAGAAGAAATTGGAGTCACACCCCTGAAATTTCTGAAATGATCGCAAATGAAGTAAAAAATCAAATTCATGAGGTTATAAAGGAAATCAGGTCAGAAATAATCTCTCACGTAAAAAGGTAAATATTTATAAAGGAATTGCTAAGCAAATCTAGAGTAGGGATAGACAAAAAATAATAGATGATGATAGGAAGATGATTGAGACCATGAATGATTGATAGAGAAAACAAATAGAATGCATGAAACAGATTCAAACAGACATCCAAGAATTAAAAATTCCATTGAAAGCTGGCAAAACCACTTGAAGAAAACTGAAGACAGAATTTTAGACTTTAAAGACAAGATAGCACCCAGAGATCATGAATGGAAAGATTTCTTAAAAATAACAAAAGATTAGGAATTGAAAATTCAACAGCTGCAAGATGATGCAAAGAAAAACAATAGAAGAATAATTGGTGTCCATGAAAAAGCAGGAATCAACACAAAAATCATTAAAAAATTGCAGAAGGAATAGCAGAAAATTTTCCAAGCATGGGAAAAGAATCTGAAATAGAGATAAGTGAGGCATACAGAACTCCAATTAGACATAACCAAAATAAATCTGCAGCCAGACATACAATAATCAAAATTCCAGAAATTCAACGCAAGAAGAGAATATTAAAAGCTGTTAGAAAAAGCAAATGAATCACCTATAAAGGAAAGCTCACCAGAATATCAGCAGACTTCTCAAAACACTTTCAACTCAAAAAGAGCTTGGAGTGAAGTATTTTAAGACCTAAAGGAAAACAACTTCCAACCCAGATTGATGTATCCTGAAAAACTATCTTTCAAAATTAATATAAAAATACGATACTTCCATGGCAAAGAACAACTGAAGAAATTCATGACCACCAAACCAATGTTACAAAAGGTACTGAAAGATATTCTAGAAAGAGACAAAAAAAAAAAAAAAAAAAAAAAAAAAAAAAAAAAAAAAAAAAAAAAAAAAAAAAAAAAAAAAAAAAAAAAAAAAAAAAAAAAAAAAAAAAAAAAAAAAAAAAAAAAAAAAAAAAAAAAAAAAAAAAAAAAAAAAAAAAAAACCACAATTACAAGAACAACAAGAAAGAAATCACCAAGCAGGGCAAACAATTAAACAGAGAGGAAAAGAAAAGAAATAACAGAAGGAAAATAAAATGACAAAGACAAGCCAATATATATCAGTTATAACCATGAATACAAAAGGCTTCAATTCACCAATCAAAAAGAACAGACTGGCAAAATGGATCAAGAAACAAGATCCAACAATATGCTATATAAAAGAAACTCATTTAACTCAAAATGAATTCATAATCTAATAGTCAAAGGATGAAAAACAATACTGCTTGTAACAGGAGCCCCAAAAAGATCAGGGGTAGATATTCTGTTTGCAGATGATGTAAGCTTCAAGCCAAGAGTGATCGAAAGAGATAAAGAAGGTTAGTACATACTTGTTAGGGGAAAAAAGTCAAGAGGAAGAGATAACAATCATAAATATATATGCACCAAATATGGTAACACCCAACTATATAAGACAAATACTAATAGACATGAAAAATCAAATAATATTATTGTAAGAGGGGAACCTAATACCCCATTGTCACAAAGAGATAGATCAACTAGACAAAAAATTAGCACAGAAATAAGAGAACTGAAATTAAAGAAGTAATTAAAAACCTATCAACAAAGAAGAGACCAGACCCTGTTGGATTCACAGCTGAATTCTACAGGAAATTTAGTGAAGACCTAACACCCCGACTTCTCAAACTCTTTAATGAAATGGAAAGGGAAGCAATACTCCCAAATTCATTCCTAGTAGCAAGCATTACTCTGATTTTAAAACCAGAGAAGGACCGAACTAAGAAAATTACAGACTAACCTTTCCAATGAACATTGATGCAAAAATCCTCAGTAAGATACTGGCAAACAGACAGCAGCAAATCATCAAAAAGATTGTACACCATGATCAAGTGGGATTCAATCCAGGGATGCAGGGATGGTTCGACATACATAAATCCAGACATCATATTAACAGAGCCAAGGATAAAAATCATATGATTATCTCAGTACATACAGAAAAAGCTTTTAACAAAGTCCAGCACCCATTCGTAATAAAAACCATAGAAAATTGGAATAGGTGGTCTTTATCTCAATCTGATAAAAACTATCTACAACAAACCAACAACCAACATCATACTAAATGGACAAAACCTGAAAGCTTTCAATCTAAAGTCAGGAACAAGACAAGGATGTCCACTATCACTATTCATATTCAATATAGTTCTGAAAACATTAGCCAGAGCAATTAGACAAGAGAGACAAATAAAAGGAACAAGAATAGGAAAGCAAGAAGTTAAATTATCATTATTTGCAGATGACAGGATACTGTACATAGAAGATCCCAAAAATTTCACCAAAAGATTTCTAGATTTAGTAACCAAATTCAGTAGTATAGCTGGATACTAAGACAGCATTCAAAATAGCATTCCTGTATATGAACAACAAACTCACTGAGAGAGAAATTAGGGAAACCACAACCTTCACAATAGCATTCCCCCCAAAATGAAATACCTAAGAATCAATCCAGAAAAGGAAATTAAAAACATATACACTGAAAATTACAGCACTCTGAAAAAAGAGATCAAGAGAATATCATAAAATAGAAAGATATCCCTTGCTCCTGGATAGGAAGAACCAACATTGTGAAAATATACCTACTCCCAAAACTGTTATACAGATTTAATACAATTCCAATCAAACCAGTAGCATACTTCACAGATCTAGAGAAACCATTCCTAAAAATCAGCTGGAATCAGAAAAAAACCTAGAATAACAAAGGCAATCCTGGGCAATACAGGCAAGACAGGAGGCATCATAGTCCCTGACTTGAAATTATACTACAAAGCTACTGTGATAAAATCATCATGGTAGTGACAAAAAAACAGATCTGAGGATCAACAAAACAGAAACACAGCCACAAACACACTTAGCCACCTTATCTTTGACAAAAGGGTGAAACATGTTCACTAGAGGAAAGCTTTTTTAATAAATGGTGCTGGAAAAACTGGCTTTCCAATGCTGAAAACTAAAACTAGACCCATGTCTATTACTGTGCACTAAACTAAAGTCAAAATGGATCAAGTATCTAAATATTAAAACAGAAACACTAAATCTACTGGAAGAGAAAGCAAGTAGAAACCTTGAAGACAGAGGGGTAGGCAGAGAGTTCATGAACAAAAACCAAATTTCTTGCGAAGTACTTCAAAATATCAAAAACGTTTCTCATCTTACTCAAAAGCTTTTTCACATCAAAATAAATCACCAACAGAGTGAAAACAAAACTCAAGGAATGGGAGAAAATTTTAGCCAACTGTCCCTCAGGCAAGGGAACTCGGTCTAGAACACATAAATAATTGAAAAGTATCAGGTCCCTCAAATTCAAAGACCCAATCCAAAAATGAGCATCTGAGATGTATACACACTTCTCAGATGAAGAAATAGAAATGGCAAATAAATGTATAAAAAATGTTCAACATCATCTTTCATTTGAGAAATGCAAACTAAAACAACACTGAGATTCCATCTCACCCCAGAAAGGATGGCTATCATTAGGATATCAACCAATAACACATGCAGGCCAGGCTGTGGGGAAAAAGTTGCCTTTTCCACTCTTGGTGGTAGTGTAGACTGGTAATCTCACTGTGGAAATCAGTGTGGAGATTCCTCAAAAAACTAGGATGAGTGGTCCAATTTGACCCAGCTATTCCCCTTCTGGGTATTTTCCCAGAAAAATTAAAAACATCATACCACAACGATATATGCACACCCATGTTTATAGCAGCACAATGTGTAATAGCTAAACCTTGGAAGCAACACAAATGCCCATTGAGAAAGGAATGGATAAAAGAGATGTAATATATTTATAAAAATTTACAAAGAAGTATAAACTTGAGACTTTGATAGGTAAATGGATGCAACTCCAGACCATACTTGTAAGTGGAAGAAATCAAACTCACACGTGTAAGCAATATATTGTCTCCCTAGTGTAAGAAACTGCAAGAGCAAATAAGATCCAAAATCTACAATAGATATTGTGAAAGGGAAAGAAACTGTTCAAAAGGAAAGAACAACAGGGATGGATGAAAGCAGACAAAAAGGGAGGCAAAAGAAAAAATATATGTGTAAATACAAGGTGACTAAAATAATTATACTACTAATTTCTTTGATTTCATTGAGAAGAATGGTATGTGCTTATATTGTTTGATCAGTTTTGCATGGCTATGTATTGTAATTTGAGCAACTGTTTTGAAGATAACGATATGTAATATTTTAACCATTGTTAATTTCTATTATCTTGTTTTGAAATTCTGCATCTTGCCAAGTGTGGTGGTGTATGCCTTTAATCCCAACACTCAGGAGGCTGAGGTAGGTGGAGCATTGTGAGTTTGAGGCCTGCTTGGGCTACAAGGTGAGCAAGGCTGGCTTGAGCTACATAGTGCGACCCTGCCTCAAAAAAATAGAGCTGGGAGTTTGGCTCAGCAGCGTAAGAGACTGCCTGGCAGGTGTGAGGTTGTGAGTTCAATCCCTGGTGCCACGAAAAAAAGAAAGAAAGAAAGAAAGAAATTCTGTATCTTCGTTTTTACTGTTTTTTCTCATTAAAATTAAAAAAGGAGATAAATAGATTTCACATAAATGATGAATAATGTGTTTTTCTGAGTACTTATCATGAATACTTCGTTGAACACATGACAAAGTCATATAGTTCAGATACTGATGTTCAGCCAAATGCCGCAAATAAGCACAGAAAATAGAACATTGAATTTCAGGGCACATTATGTCCACATAGCCATTGCCACAGTTATAAGGTGTCATATGTGCAAAAGGAACAGCACGGCTCTCAAAATCCATGGATATCATTTAGATACTAAAAGAAAATAAAATCTCTGAGGTAATGTGGCAAACTTAATTATTAAATTGGAATGTAAATAAAACTAGAACATGTAAATCCCAAAGACAGTATCAATATTATTTTAAGAATTCACTAAGCACAATGGCTGCCTATACAACACCAGTGCATTCATCACTTCCTCTTTTAAGTCTTTCTTATCCTTCATTTCCACTTCATTTTTGATAACTATTTGTTCTCCCCTCAGTGGATCAATGACACATCACTTCCATTATGTGTTGTTTTATACTTCTCATAGATTATAGTCATTCTTAAATTTATCTTTTGTTTGCACAACCACTTCAAAGCAAGAACTATTTTTTTAAATTTTCTATTGCTATTATTTTAACTGACAAATCATAATTCTGTACATTTATAGAATATCAAGACACATACACACACACGCACATATATATATATACATATATATATATATATATATATAACATGGAATAATTATATTAAGTTAATTAACATGTCTATCACCTTGCTTTTCTATCTTTTCATGGCAAGTCATTTGAAACTTTCTCTCTTGGTTATTTTGACAAATTCAATACATGATTATTGACCGATCAACCTACTGTGTAATAGATCTCAAAACTTATGTAAAGCTTTCTACTTTTTTACCAACAACTCCCATTTCCTGTGTATCAGTCACTTTCCTCTGCATGAGACAAAAAACTCAGCACCTGCAAAATTAAAGAGGAAATGTTGGTTTTGGCTCATGGCTTCAGGCGTTTAAGTCCATGGTTAGCTGCCTCCAAGGCAAAAATGACATTGTAGTAGGGCGTGGAGGAGGAAGCCAAGAAGCAGAGAGGGAAAGAAAAAGCCAGGGACAAGAGTATGTTGTTCTAGGTCATGCCCCAGTGACCCAGCTCTTCCAAGTGGGCCCCACCTCTTAACAGCACATTCCTCCAGTCTACTGACAAGTGTCATGCCCTCCTGAGTTTGCTGATGACACAACTTGAACACATGGGACTTTGTGGAGATATTTTAGATCTGAACTGAAACATTCATCCCCAACTTATGATACCATCATTCTATTTTTTGTTTCAAGTCATAACATTTCAGATTCCACATATAAGTAAGATCATACACTGTGTTTCTTATTTTATCTCAGCATCTAGCGTAATGCTTTGTATGAGGAACTACTGAGTGATAAAACAGGCAGAGTCAGTATTGAAGGAACTGGGTCAAGAATCCAATTTTAACTTAACCTATTATTTGATATAAACATGGGGACTATTTTTTATTCAAAGCGTTCATGATTCAAAATACAAGACATTATTCCAATGAACTGAGAGTGGTTACACCTGCACTTGAAATACCACTGTTGAGCTCATTGTGGATGGTGTTGTGCTGAGCTGAACATGCAACTGAATTGCCAAAGGGGTTTTTGTAGTTTGGGGCAAGATAGGAAAAAAGAAAAAAAAGTAAAGGAACTAGACAAGAAGTTTGTAATCCCAGTATCCAGGAGACTGAAGCAAAAAGGTTGTTGCAAGTTTGAGGCCAACCTGGGCTACAAAGTGAGTTCAAGACCAACCTGAACTGCATAGTGAAACCCTATCTGAAAAAAGACAAGGAAAGAAAGAAAGAAAGAAAGAAAGAAAGAAAGAAAGAAAGAAAGAAAGAAAGAAAGAAAGAGAAAGAGAGAGAAAGAAAGAAAGAAAGAAAGAAAGAAAGAAAGAAAGAAAGAAAGAAAGAAAGAGGAGGGTTATAGTGAAACGCTGTCTGAAAAAAGACAAGGAAAGAAAGAAAGGGGGAAAGGAAAGGATGGGAAAGGAAAGGAAAGGAAAGGAAGGGAAGGGAAAGGAAAGAAAAGAAAAGAGAAAAGAAAAAAGAGAAAAGAAGTAGATGAGAAACACAAAGGGAAGAAGAATATTTGGATGGAAAATATATTGTGTAAAGGAAATCTAACTAATTTTCTTAATCATGTTGCTCTTTGCTTCCCAGTGAAAGTTTTAGTAACAATTATTTTTCTCCTAATGCTTTGTGGAGTTGGATCTATCTACTTAGAAGCTCTGAGTGAGACCAGAGGTTGGCATTGGGCAGAAGTGAATGGCATTGTAGAAAAGTGATGTACAGAGTTTAAAGAATCCATAAACATTTAAAACTATCTGTGGTTATTCTTGGTCTTTTTAAAAATCAAATTTTATAACATCTTCCACCTTTCTTTTGATGCTAATCAAGCCATTGGGTCACTCAGCATTGTGTCAAATGAATTAGATGCATGAGGGCCATGTTATTACCATTCAGAGCTTCCTGGGTGTTTTGCCTGTTCGATTACATACCTTGAAGATAACAAGAACCGTGAGACCATTTTTTGGCCTGTGTTTGGTGCACAATAAAACTGAAAACTAAGACATTACACTCAGTAAAAGTGAACTCAATTTGTTACGCTGAAAACGTCGAATAGAATATTTTTTTCCCTTCGTAGACCAGACCTACAAAATTTCTTTTGTATCTACTCTTCCTTTAGGGTTGCAGTAGAAGCCAGGAAATGCCACTGGGAGGTTTTTATTTTATACTATTTTATTTCCTAATTCATTCATTTCTCCAGAGTTTGACACAATAGGAAACCACAAAGCCGAAACAGCTTACAGTGAGAAAAGACACGGGCACCCAAACACTGCAATTCTGGATCACACTTAACACGTGACAGCAACAAGTATCTTCTTGTTAAATCCAATCCAAATTTATATTTAAGTAGAATGGGCATTTAAAAAATGAGATTGCACATATATAACCATATTCCAGATCAAGAGAAAAATATTAGCAACAACCTCAAAGCTTAGCTAGTAACCACATACAAGCATTACTTCTCCTCCCCAAAGATTACTAGTTTTCTGGCTTGTATCACGGCCCACTGGTTTTGCTTGTTTTCTGAGCCTAGAGTGAAAAAACTCACACCTATGAACTCTGATGGTTGGTTTGTTATGTCAGTGAACTTTATGTTTTATAACAGAAAGCCAATAATTTTTTTTGTATTTTTTCTTTTGTTATGTAACTGTGTGACAATTTCTGTAATTATCCCACTACAAATGGACATGTGGCTTTTTATATATTTTAAAATATATAAAAACCACTTGGTTAGTCATTTGTTAGAAAAAATACTAAAAATATTATGTTTGTATTGAGTTTTCTTTAATAAGTTTGAGAAATTCGCCGGTATATTTAGTATGCTTCTTAAATGTTATTTTTCAATAGGTAGACTACATTCCTCTAGTGTATGCATTTTGTTTTTCTTTTTTGTTTTTTCAGTATTTATACTTGGCTGTTTCAAATTGAATCTTGTAACAAAAACACATAGTTGATATAGCGGGGAAAAAATAACTTTCCCTCTGTTCTTTTAAGTTTTTAACTAGGAATTTTGTAACGAAAGGTAGATGAACAGCTATAAAAAGATAGAATGATGAGAGAAATACAGAAGTTTATTAACTTATATGTCACCTATGTCCACAGGAGATAAACGAGGAAAATGAATAAATCAGCAAGAGGTGCTTTAGCTCCCAAGCTTACAGCATCTGTAACAAAGAAAAATATATGTTTAGAGAACTTGGGGTTGGGGATGTAGCTCAGTGGTAGAGTGCTTGCCTAGCACACACAAGGCACTGAGTTTAATCCCCAGTACCACCAAAAAATAATAATAAAGAAAAGAGGTCATAAGACAAAGGAAAAGGATCTTGAGTCTCAGGGAAATCGAAATTATGAGAAGGCAAATATATGGGTAAATGTTGGTACTGGTTAGGAGTTCATTTTGTAGATTTTCGTGTCGCCACCTACGGGCTGGTTTCTGTGGTGATTAACTTTTCTCCTTGGTAGAAAGGGGAAGAGAAACATCTTTGTAAGTTTAAATACTGGCTTTAGTAAAACAAGGGGAGAGCAGAGAGCTTTCTGCATGTAGTACTGGCTTCTCACTTGCGTTCAGTACAAAGTGACCCTGTGTCAAAGGGATGTAGTTTGGAGTAACCTATTTTGCTACCCTTCTTTAGATATTGCTTTGCTATCCAGTCTTTTAACTGGAATCCTTAGTCATTCTAACATCATTAAATCATTTTAATCTAACAATAAAATTTTATTTGTTTTCTAACCCTTCATGTGTATGACTCATAGTCTCCACACTAGTTTTTTAGTGAAAAAATAAATTTTGTATTTTCTTTTAGTGGTTTCCCTCCAAATTACCCAATTCTTAATGGACTATAATTTCTCATAAACTAGTTCTTTTATTCTTTTTGATGGATGTAGAAATTTACAAGCTTAACTCATTTAACCCTCTTGGGCTTATTGTAGTATTGTCGTATTTTTGTATGGATGTTACAAACACCACAGAGCACTTTCACTGCTGTTGTTTTTAGCAGTTGATAATTATATTCCAATACCAAGCTGACCCTTTCCATGCTCTTTGTTCTTTATTGAAACTGTGCTTCTGTTTGGGGTCGTTTTCCTATAACCTTTGAACTTTATAGAAGGACAGGTCTTTCGATGACCAAGTTTCTCCAGTTTTATTTTCTGTGATAACATCTTTTACATCATTTATGAAAGATGGTTTGTTTAACTATAGAACTATCCCTCTTTTTCTCTGAAGTTAGGAAAGCCACTGTGGCTTGTCTTAGTCACTTTTCTCTCATAACTGAGACAAAATACACAACATTCTCAAAATACAGGAGGAGAGGTTTATTTAGCTCACAGTTTGTAGAGGTTTCAATCCAGGTCAGCTGGTTCCAAAGCAGGGTGGCACATAGAATAAAGGCAACTGTTCATAGCAGCAGAAGACAGCAAAAGCAACAAGCCAGGAGAGAAACAAGCCTCTTTACAGTGCTTTTATATTATACAGACTGCTGAGATTAGGGCAGTGCCCATCCAATCAGTGGACTGATCCAGCAGTCACCCACCCTTAATACCAGGGCCCTTAATCCCAGCATTGAACCATGAATCAGTAACAAACTCTAGATTCAGTTACCTCTGAAAAACCCTGTCCCCCTCCATGACTGCATGAGGCTTTGGGGAGACATCTACACACAAACAATAACATGACTTTTAAAAATATTTACCATTATCTCTTCATATTATCTCAACTTTAAAAATTAAAAGGATGAAGAAATGGAGGGATGGAGTGATGGGAAGAGGAAGGGTACATAAAAAGAACTGAGATATATTATGTGTATGTACCAATTTGCCTCAATGAGTGTAATCATTCTGTATTGCAAACATGTACCAATAAAAATAAAAAATGAGAAGAAAGAAAGGCAACTTCTTTTAACACTTTAATTAAAATCACCCTTGAGGAAAGAGGCCAAAAATCTGCCAGTCACCAATGTTGGAGCAGGATACGGAAATAAAAGGGGAAACGATCAAAACTAACATACCTAAAATATGATAATACCACATTTGTGAATACGAATGTGTGAAGTTAAGGAAGTACAGTATGAAATAGCCTGAAAATGTCTCAATTAAGAGCCAAGGTGACTGCTTGACAATGAGAAAAACAGCAGAGGAAAATGAAGCTCATAGTTATTAGTTTTGTTTAGAAATGGCAAACATGGAAAACTGGAGAGAGAACAGAACCAGGGACTTGAAAAAGAATTGCTGAGCTTGCTTGAAGACCTATCTGGACCCCACATAGCTGGCACAGAGACAAACAATTGTTTTATTATTTCTAGCAGAGTTTAGAAGTCTGGGTATAACAAATAATGAGATGGCTGGTGGACGGATATAAGACAGATGATCAGAAAGCTTTCATGAGAGGTAAAACAATGGGAGTGTTAGAATTGTAGCAGAAAATAAATTGTAAAAATGAGCTACCAAGGTGTCAAGCAAAATAAAGTGAAGTTATAAGAAGGGTGACATAGTGTAAATGACAGGAAAGCGAATCTAGAATTCTCCATGAATGGGGAAAAAAAAAACAGACGTGAAAGACCCCACAGAGCAAGAGGATTGGTAATATGATAATGGTTTTAATTTTAGGATTTTATGCAAAGGATGAAGTTCACGTATTCCTGGATTCCTAGGATTTTATGAGAGATGAAGATGAGGATTTTATGAGAGATTAAGTTCACGTATTCCTGCAACTGTGGTTTAGAGTACTGAAATGGGAATAGGGCGTTAACATTTATATCGAAACATTTGGAGGCTATTTTTTGGAAAAGTCATCTAAATGTTGAAATTTCCACCTGCTGATTACTGATTTCATTCCAGAAGTAACGAAGATCAAGAGTCACATCTCAAAATCTACCATGGGTGGGAAAATGTAGACATCCTTACAGAGGATGACATCAACACAAACCATTGAAAGTAAAGTGTAGGTGAATTTTTGCACTAGGATTTAAAAATATATATATATATTTAGCAGCTGAAAAATCATCAATGCTGTCATCGTGTTCTTTGGATGTAGAATAATAGAGCTTATAATCAACCAGGCTACAAGAAAAGAGCTACTTTCTGAGAAGGTTCAGATTTCAAATAAGTAAATAAATAGGTGGCAGGAGTCTTCAGTGACGAGATGAGGGATACAGAGCAATGTGGAAAGTGGCTACAGGCTCTAGCAGACACTATCACAAGGAAGAAAGCCAGTTGTGAAATGGGAAACTAAACTGGAGAAGATAATTATGTGATCTGGTGCTCAGTGAGAGGGTAAGTGACCAAAGGACCCTGAATTTGGGTTTAGTAGCTAATCATGAGAGTGAAGACAGTGTAGGTGCATTTACTACCATCGTAGTTACTGCTCTAATGAGAGCATAGGACTTCCTACCATCTAGGATTATAAGTCAAGACCCTCTTCTTCCTCATAGATTCCCCAGTCTGTGGTATACAGAAAGAGAGGCAAAAAGGGACTAAGATTCCTTCATACTGGGTTTGATAACAAAATCATGTTGGGACAACAACCTCAAACAAGAATAGATTCTTACAGATTTTCTGAAAGGTAAAAAATTCTTCCAAAACTCATCATGAAATATAGCATAAAGATTAATTGATTAGAAAGTATAAATGAGAGCAGTTAATGAATATGTTTCCTGTTGATAAACACAAAGTCCACATCAGATAATGCAAAGCGAAGAAGGAAGCTGGTGCGGCAGTGATGCCTTAACCCTAGTATTCTGCGAAGTTGAGGAAGGAGAATTGCAAGGTCAAGCCCAGCCTGGACAACTCAGCAATTTGGAAAGACTCTCTTTTAAACAAACAAACAAACAAACAGACAGGACTGGGCATTTAGCTCAGCGCATGTCTTGGCTTCAATCCCTACACCACCAACACACATATAAAAGGCAAAATTTGACTTATGGAAATTATGGCAGGTTATAAAAATGATTTTTTACATTCCTTATACATTTATCAGTTTGTGTGGGTAATTATTAGTTTCTGTGAACAACGAACATGGCCTTATTATTTTAGACTTGTAGATTAGTTTTAAACCTAGGAAAAATGGAAATACAATTAGATTAGCAATGATATTTGAGCTTGGGGCTTGTGACTAAATAGACTATAGGGTTTTTACCCTGAGATCTGTGTGAAATATTTATATCTGATTTTCCCTTCATTGAAAGGGAGAGAAATGTAAATTGTCATCATTATGAAAATAAATCAAGTAGCTTTTGTTTTTTTTGTGTGTGTGGGGACAAAATTGTTATATGTATCTCAAAGAACTTTCTTCAAATCAGAACACAACAAACATAAGAAAAATAACATGTATTGTCTAATAAATACATTAAGAGGGAAACAAAATAGTTGCAGAAGAAAAGATTCCAAAATAAAGCATAACACTAGGAGACTCATTGAATTTTTTATTAATTCAAATGCTATGGTAAAAATTTCAAAGTATTTCCAATAATTGTTGGAAAATGCTACTGGCATAGAAATTACAGTGTAAACTCAATAACTAGACCTGTGATGATTAATTATATAAAATAAAAATAATATTTTTTTGCTTAGAATTCTTTTTCATTATATATTTAGGTGAAAAGGAATAATAAAATTAATGAAGTAATGAAAAGTAAAAGCAAGTATGCACGGAGTAATGCACGTGGCTTTAAATGTGTGTGAATTGAGATTTTAGGGTATGATGGCTTTCAAGATTCATCTCATTTATTTTTAATTAAGTATTTCTATAATTCACTCTTTTTGTGTTAACACACTGATATTTCTCCCCCATGTTTTTGTGTACATTTTTTTAGCTCATGATGCAGGTCCATGGAAGAGGACAAATACCTTTCTGCCTCTACTGAACAGAGAGAAAAATACAGTCATGCACTTGAGAAAGTGGATAAGAAGAGGACTTCACAGATACTTCACTTACAGTTTGTTTCCTCTTTCTTAGTCTCCTTTACTTGTGTAAGAGGGAAAATAAACTGACCTTACAGGGTGAAATGGATGACATCACTTGAGCTGTCCCTGTAGCCCAGTGTTACCTCTTACTACCACCCCTTGTCCCTCCCAGGTCCTGACTCTGTCTTCGCCATGAAAGAATGGATGAAAATGGAAGTTTCTCCACCAGAAGTGTGGAAGGCACCTCTTAAAGGTTCTCTATCTATCAAATCAGTGTAGTGAGAAAGAGACAGAAGACAGCACAGAGGACAGCCGAAAGCAAGTCAGTTGGGCTGCAAGAACTGATTTGTGAGTCTCTGTGGAGAAGAAAGGAGAACACGATTAAAGATCAGCAGAGGGAGGCAGAGATATGTGAATACCATTTCAAAATGAGGGATCGGGCTTTGGAGAATGCAAGCTCAAATGGACATTCGTTCCCAGCAGCAAGACAGGATTTTGCAAGTTTGAGGTAGAAACTTAAAGGAGATGAATTATATCAAACTAAATAACCACTGACCTTTAGTTTGGGAGGTAAACAGAATCCTAAAGTGCTCTACTTAGTAAATTTTAGCTGTGAAGTCATGCCGCAGGGTGACTAAGTCCTGTCATCAGTAAGCTGTGACGTGACTTCCTTCTAGTAATCCATGACCCAAGAAGATAGCTTCTGTTAGTACAATGATCCTAGATTGTGGCCATTTAAAATAGTTCACTCAAATACCATTAAAAATATATATTTTTTATCATTTTTTTAAGACTGTGGAAATTTTTGGTAAAATGGAAACAAATTGCTATAAGTAAACCATTCGTCACAGTCTGATTACTTTGCCAGCACTCTGGGAGCACCCATTTGTCATGCTAGATCAAGATAACCGCAGCCTGACTAGAGGAAATGGCTTTTTGCCTACTGGTTGTGATTTTCTTTCTAGAATGTTCGCCCAGAGAGACGTGCTTCATGGACACTCAATGCTCCACTCCAGCTGTGTGACTGAAGAGGAAAACTCACACATTAGGGACAAATTGTGCCATCTAAAAGCATTTAGGGACCAAATAATTAACTTTGGTTAAATATAAAACCTAGGATTGGAAGAAAATATACATTTACAAGTGTAATATTTTATTTATATGTTTAAACTATTTAAATGAGGAAAAAAGAACTATTATTTGTTTGGGGGGAAAAAGGATGGAGAATAATGAAATAATATTTTTAACTACAGTAATTTCTTAATATAAGCTAGACACTTGAAGAAGTTAGATGATTCGTTAGTTGCTTAGTATGAAGAGACTACTGATTTGTCCTCTTGCTTTTACTAGCTAATAAAGTTAAACAGGTTTTTCAAAGTATGCATAATGGATGAACTACATAGATGAGACAATTTAGGTACTTGAGACTTAAAGTGAGGACAATGATACAAGATTCCTGTTATGGTTTTTCTATATAACTAGCCTGACTATAATAGAAATAGCATTAAAGGAAGGGGACCTATGGCTTGGTGAAACCACTAGCAGAGGTCACAAAGTCACATCAAGTCCTACTCCCCACATCAGTTCTACAAAACCAAGAATGCTTCTGGAGTCCCTTTGTTTTTCAGTCTTTACACCCACAGTAGTCACTTTGCCCCAGATCGTTGTGATTCCTGTCATCAGTGGTCACAGCTAGGTTTAAAATAGCAAATACATTGCTGCTTTGTTAATCTAATGAGATGAAACGATCAGCTGAGAAAGTCGAGCCTTTTTACAGTTTGCCATTTGTCCTGTGATGCCTTGTGACACCGTTACTCAATTGGATATTTCAACTCATTTTATCCCTGAATGCACCTGTCAATACTTAATTCGAGAACATTTTTACAGTCACTACTTGGACATGTTGTCTATATTGTGGATATTGACAGTTTAATCCATTTACTGCCATTCAATTTTTTCCATTGGGGTTGTATTACATTTTTATAGAAAAACATAAGAACCTTCTTTTTGACATATGGTAGTTATATGTTAAAATTGTTTGAGTTTTTTATATTTAACTCAGATATTGTCATATTCTAAGAAAATATATGCTTCATTTCAACAAACTGTAGTGATAGCTCTTTCTGAGAATTAACACAGGGGTTAATTAGGAAACCCAAATGTCTTCTAAGCCCAACTAGATTTTTTTTACCTTAGGTGTTGTGTCCTGAGATTCTAAAGGAGTAGAGTTGGTGGAGTGTGTTAGTTGAAGTGGGAGAAATTGCTTCACAAAAGAGTCACTATTATTAGCTCTTCTCTACTGTCTATTATGCCACTCTACATATCATGGAAATACAGTCCTTTGTATAAGTAATATCTGTGGCCAGAAGCTCTTACATACCATGTTCCACAACCTAAAATGTTCTATGACTTGACATCCTTGAGATAGTTCACTTTTAATTTTATCTAGTATTTATTTTAATTTCTAGTATCAATTTGCCAATTTAGTTATCTATCATCTACTTAAGTATTTAATTGTAACTATATTTAAAAACACAGTCTTCAAACTGGGGATATAGTTAATCATGATTGTCAACTTGATTGGACTGAGAAATGCCTAGGAAATTAATAAAACACACTTCTGGGGGTGTTGTGATCAGGAAAGACTGACAAGTGAGATAGCAAATTGATGGGAGAGATGCACCCTTAATGAACAGGTATCATTCATTGCGGGTGGGGGAACAAGGATGAAATTTTCCAGTATTTATTCTCTGTCTCTCAATCTCCCTCTCTCTCTCTCTCTCTCTCTCTCTCTCTCTCTCTCTCTCTCTCTCTCATTTTGCATTTTGCTTACTGACTACCAAAAGGTCAACTGATTTCCTCTGAAATCCCCTCTCCATCATGATGTTCTGCTTCATCACAGACTCATAGTGTTGAAGCCAGATGACCATGGACTGAATCTCTGCAACTGTGAGCCCAAATTAATGTTTCATCCTTTGAGTTGTTGTTCTCAAATATTTTGTTAGAGCAACAGGAAGCTCATTAATGTAAAAAGGAGTAAATGGGAACATTTACTTCAAAGGTTTTTTTTGTTTGTTTATTTTCGCTAAGGATTTAAAAATGTTGCCACATATAAAATACTTAGATCCTGCTGAACAGATGAATCCTTATTAAATAACAGGCACCATGATGATGGTCATGGTGGTGATGGTGCCGTAACTGATGCAGTGCTAAATACTTTAGACATGGACTCATGCAATTTATAAAGGACTTTGGCTTACTGGCAGAAATGGAGTAAATATTTACTCTTATACTTTTAGTGCTTCCAATAAAAATGTACCAGTGATCAGTGAGCTTTCATGTTTTTGCAAATTCTTTGTAAGGTGTTAGATATGCTCTCTGAGTGTGCAATACTTTACATCCTTTTCACCAACTATGACAAAACTGTTCGCTGTCAGACCTTTATCCTTTAATAGGAAAATCATGAAGGAAATCTGAACTTGACTTTCTTTTGGGAATTTCTCTAACATACTAGTACCTACTAATACTCATTGATCTGCAGAACCTTTATACATTCGAGCTGAAGCTTGGGATATTAACAAAAACTCTAGGTAAAAATCTTAAGAGGATTCTTTGCAGATCATCCAGTTACATAGCTTTCTAAAGGGACTCTTCAGGTGAATTTTCTAAGTGTGACCTTTTCTTCTCAACACACCAGAAATGAACAACAAAAACATCTACCTCTCGAGCACTTACACCAGAAGAAGCCAGTTCAGTCATTCACTGTTTTAGGTACTAGCCAATATACCAGAGCCCTTGATAACAACTTGTTTTTTATCAGCAATAGAGGGAAATATATAGACACTACCACCAGTCAGAATATATGGAATAATAACATTAGTGGCAGAAGTGACAACTCCTGGCACATAATTGGCATTAGAAAATATTTTTGGAGAATAATCATAAAGACTCTCTGAAAATTCCATGGGTACTTTAAAGTAAACATGTGAGTTTTTATTCTGATACTTGAGAAGACAAACTGAATTTTCGATGCCTTCCTTAATCTGAATGGTAGGCTGGATCAAAATGGCCTAATAGCGTTCTTTTCATTTATAAACTATTTAAGATACATTCAGTGTTTTTAAAATATTCTATTGTAATATTCTTGACGTTTCAACCATCTCAATAATTAACATTTCCCAAAAGAAGAGCAACTTAATATGATGGCACTGGGCTAAAGTACCTGAGCAAAAGCAAAACAAAAAGATTAAAGGTATTGACCAATTTTTATACAATAGTATTAATGTAATCCTTTGGAAATTAAATCACATCTTATTTTCATTGGAAGAGAAAACATATTGAAGGTTGTGAGTTCGACCCCTGGTACAAAAACAAAACAAAACAAAAGACTCTTTCTTGAATCCTCTAGACTAATGAGGCTACTAAAGGAGCACAAATACCCAAGAAGGAAACATTTATGTCAAAAAGATATCAAAGTTCTCAGAAGTTTACTTTTTTTTGCTTGACATACACTATCTTCCTTGAACAATAACGGATTGATTTTCAGTCTCTCAGAATTACTGAAATTTATTTAATATTTTAAATGTCTTTTTAAAAAACTAGATTTCAACTTAAACTTAAAAACAAAACTTTGTGCTAAGAATCAGATGAAAAGTCACAATGGGAAAAAAGGATTCAATGATGAGACAAATGTAATTAGTATCATAGTACAAGGGAGGTGAACCTTATCCTACAAAATATGTGCTGGAATGTTTGTATATTGTATATGTTTGTATAATGAAATGCACCAACTAAGAAAGGTCTGTGCTCTTCATTTTTAGAATTTTCCATTTGGTCACTGGCATGATGCATTTTGCTTACCAAAGACTTAACAAATTACCACTAAAACTATTTTTTAAATGCCTATGATTAATTGAATACAAGTTCACCATAAGAAGATTTTTGATAGATGTTGTTACTGCACATGACTATGTGGGACTATTTTTTTTAAACCATAAAAGCATAAAAACTATGTAGGTATTAGTTTAATTCTTATGTCGGTGAAAAAATAAACAGTTACACATGAGAGAGTAGATACAACTCCTTTTGTCTTTTATGATCCTCAGTTGGCAATAAATTTTTAGACTCTAGAATTTTCTTGGAGTTTTCAGTTATACTCAAAGCTCGGAAGAACATTACTATATCTGAGCTATATGAAATATTTCCCATTTTGAGTGCTGCACGAAGTTGGCAAAAATGATGAAGTATTCTGAAATGGCATTTTACTTCAAGTCTACTGCATTTAGTTTTGTGCAGTATTGATCAGTGTATTTGCTGGGTTAGCAACATAACTTGGGATCAGTATTCAGCACTATTTAAATGTAGCTGCAGGAGCTCATTTGATTTCCTTTTCTTGTTTTCTCTCTTCTCCTCCAAACGAATTTCACTATACCACGTTTAAATTAGACAGGACAGCAGGTGGGTCATTGAGGTACATTTTTAAACATTATTTGAATCGCAGGTGTCTTATAGAAATCAAATGAATAGTGTGATTCGTCTACCTGTTGAAAGTAGAATTTGCAGAATATAGCTGTACAATTTCGTCTTCATGGATGCAAGTTTTTATCTCATGCATAGCACTCCTGATGATAATTTGATAGCCTCAGCTTCTGAGTGCCCTTAGTTCAAGATAAGATCCACATTCTTCATCTGGAACCTGATTGCAAACTGTGCAAAAAAAATATTGCTGATAAGCCTGTTTAAATCATTCTGTGGAGTGCTATCTTCTGTAATCATTCTCTTAATTAACTTAGTCCTAGAACTACTCTCTGCTCTCTCCAAAACTGGAAAATCACTGCAATAAGAATACATCTTCTACCAGCAGTTATCTCCTCCAGTCTCTGCCATACCGAGCATTTTTAGACTAACCAAGATAAATGCATTCCATCTCAGGATAAGGTTTTCTCAAAGTTAAAGTATGATTACACCTATTCCTATTTGGTCCTTGACCAAACTACATCGTCCCATCTTCTGTAAGTTGCAGTTAATCTGTGAATGTGATTTTGAAAATGCTACCTCTTGTGCCCCATCCCCCAAGTCCACATTTCATTCCTGCCCCTGCCTTGGCAAAGGACTTTGTGCAGGTGCAGACAGCACCTTACTTCAGTTGTGGCAGAGATCTCTAGCTTTCCTCCAAGGCTTCTCTGCTGGCCGAGATTCAGGCTGGAACTTGCTCATCACTCAGAGTGGTACAACCTGGAAGAGAGATGGGCCTGACAGCCTTTCACTCATGATGGAAATTGATCTCACCTGTGGTCAGTGCTATAGTTCGCTTGGGGAGGTTTGGGTAAGATTGACTTTGTTTCCAATTTGATAAGGTACATAGTATTTTTATTTCTATTTTTTATCTTTCCTCCTCTTTTCTACTCTCCCACCCCATCATTTCTGCTCCTTGAAGTCATTTTCTAATTAAACCACTAGCATGGAGATCATTGCTCTGATTTTTTATTTTTTGAGAGACCAAACTGAAACTAATAAACTGCAATTGGAATCTTCTAGACCCACTACTTATACTGAGTTTTGAGTCAAAAGTTTATTTTTCAAAGAACACTAATGTTAGGCAGTGAGTTGCCAGTCTAAAGAAATGCGCAATCAGCCTTCAAGCAATACTGCTCCCATTTGAGGATTTCAGATGTTTCCCCAGGACCTGTGAGACTAAGAGCTTTAAATTGAGGTGCATGAACTTACATAATGGCAATAACTTAATAACCTTTTGCTCAAAGGTCCATCAGTGGGTACTCTGGGCCTTCGGCTTCTTCTAAGTGTCATTGACACTATGTAGTGTCCTAAAGTGGCTCAAGCATCTTTGCTTACTGTTATGGTTTGTGTTTGGGTGTACCCAAAAGCCTTGTGCAGTCATGGTGGGGGTGCTTTTCCGAGGCAGCTAAATTGTTCGTGACTGATCTGTTGTTTTGTGCTGAGAATATGGGTGTAAGCACTACACCAGTCTGGGTTTGGTAACCTACATACAATACAAGGGACAGAAGAGTCTTTCCTCCTTGCTTGCTCCTCCCCTTTTTCTCTTGTTGCTTTTGCTGTCTTCTGCCACCATGAACTGTTGTCCTTCTGCCACACCACCCTGCCTTGGAGCCAGCTGATGATGCCACTGAAGCCTCCACAAACTGTGAGCTAAATAAACCTTTCTGTGATGGTTGATACATTGTGTCAACTTGAGAAGTTTAAAAGTTTAACTAAGAGACTCAGCAAGGATCTAGGATCCTTACTTTGTAAATATCTTCTTCCTGTGCACAGAGGTGGTGCGAGTGCCACACTCTGCCCTGGAGGACGGGTTGCCTGCTTACAGTATAAGGGAGGAGAAATGGCTTGTTCCCCTCTTTTTGATCTGGCTGCTTACGCTGGCTGCTCCCTTGAAGTGTGGCCTTGGAGCAACGTGTTACCCTGCCTTGGAGCCAACTGATTATGCGCTGAAAGCTCCACAAACTGTGAGCTGAATAAACCTTTCCTTCCCTCATTTTAGGTGTATTTTGTCTCAGCAATGACAGAAAAGTAATTAATGTATTTACCAAGTGTGGCTTGAACTAGTAAGGCCTTCAGTCATGAATGCAGGGTTTCCCCCTTCCCTATCAGCGTTAATTCAATCTCTTTTATGGTCACTGTGCTTAGTCCTGCTGAGCTCACAGTTAAGTGCTGGATATGGCCCTTCCCAGCCACAAAGGTTTCTGGCCTTCACACACCCTGAAATGCTCGCTCTCTGGGCTTCATCCCAGCAAAAACAGGGCAGTTCGAGATGCAGCTGCTGCTCCCAGCCACACACAGGTGGCTGTTGGGTTCAGGATTCTTCCTCAGTATCAGCAGTTTTCCTTTCTCAGATCTAGCCACGCCATTAAATAGGCTCATAAATGACCTTTCTCCCACAAGATGAGTGAGACACTCTGCTCTCACAGGTACTGTGGTCATCTGATTGCTGTTTCTGTCTCAGATTTTAAGAAGTTCGTGTTTTTCCTCTGGAAAACAAGAAGAGGCTGAATAGTTTTTCCGACCATGTTTCAGTTCTTCTTCCTGTGCACATAAGGTCACCAAACACCAAACACTGCCAACTCTGAACTGCTCAGGCCTTGGCTTAGGTGCAGGGTTCAGGGGATAGGTGAGCTAAGCAGCACAGTGCACTTTTGTTATTTTGTCTGTAGCTGTGTTCTTTAAAAGTGATTAACTAGTTCATTCATTTTAATTGCTTCACAGTATTTCATTGTACCTGCTGTGCAAATATCTGTCTATGCCAACATGAATAAATCTTACAAGTATAAAACTGAATGGAAAAAACATATAATGATAGACACAGAGATGCCACTTATGTAAAAACACACAAAAACATCAAAAACTCATGAGTGCAAACAATAGCAAAAGTATAAAATACAAACACACGCAGAAAGAAGGACTACAGGAAATCGATTGCCTCTGGGTAGGAAAGAACTATAGAAGGATGAGGCAAGGGGACACTCTGGGTGACTACTCTGTTATAAAATGAATGAAACAAACAAAAAACCTGAGGAAAATATATCTAAAACACACACAATGAGATTTATTTTTTCCCTGTCCAGGGATCAAATTCACAACCACATGCCTGCCAGTCAGGTGCTTAAGCCACTGAGCCAAACTCCCAACCCTATTATATCTAAAACAAATGGAATCAAATAGTGTTAAATTTGAGTTTGAGGTACTATATATATATATATCATGTATCTCAATCAATGTATACCATATTCTCCATGTATCACCGACTCACCTTTTCTCATTAACTTCAGGATATGTTTGAAGTACTTAAAATTTAATTATTTCATAAAATATTAGACTAAATAAGATCAGTAAAGTATTGCAAGCATAATGCAACAATGAAAAAGATTCTGCTTTGCTAGTAGGTAATATTTCAAGTCGTTTATACTTACCATAGATGCCTGTTTGGACATGGCTCAGTTGCAATGAATTGTGCATCCTCAAAAGAGCTACTTCCTTAATTTTTTCTATCCTGCTTGTTTCTCATTTATACTTTGGTAAAATGGCAAGCACAGCGAATAGCCTCTTCTTGGTCTTCTGTCTTTGGGATTGAACCTGAAACTTGCGCAAACCACAGAAATACATCCCCAGACCTTTTAATTTTATTTTCTTAATTCTGAGAAAGGGCCTTGATAAGTTGTCTGGCTGGCCTTG
The DNA here is from genome assembly GCA_004363535.1 of Dasyprocta punctata. Classification (NCBI taxonomy): domain Eukaryota; kingdom Metazoa; phylum Chordata; class Mammalia; order Rodentia; family Dasyproctidae; genus Dasyprocta; species Dasyprocta punctata. Next base: position 29,698 of record RJWM01000987.1, read on the forward strand.
AATTTGCAATCCCCCCACATCAACATCCTAAGAAGCTGGGATTATTTGCCATAGAACCCAGCATAATAGTATTCCACACAAGAATCCATTATAATCCACAGTTTCTCCTGAACACCCTGCTGAAATGGATGGTTGCAATTCCCTTACACCAGTGATCATCAGCTAGATGAGACTTTGCCTTTTATCCCAAGGAATATTTGTCTTGAGAAAATTTTGTTGATCATCACTGGGGAGGAAGGTGTTATGGTGGCCTGTAGGTAAAGGTCGTATATGGTTTGAAATCTGGTACAATTCTCAGCTCTGCAATGAAGAATAATCTTATTGGAAATGCCAATGGGGCTGAGGTTAAGAAGTCATGAGTCAATTACTCTTGTGTCTCAATTTTTATAAATATTTTGTCAGTTATGTTCAAATTCTCCATATCTAAAAAAATAGTCATAGTATTCTGATTTGACTGTAGCCTACTCCTTGGAAGGAAATCCTGTCTTGAATCCTCCTTTTTTATTCATCTTTCAATGCTGGCTATGCTATTTCAAAATTGCCACAAAAAGTTGTTTACTTGTGTTCATTTAGACAAAAGTGTGATCAACCCTATTTGCCCACTTTTACTTATCAAATACCATATAAGGATCCCTCTTTAACATTTGCTCTTTCTGATTTCTTATCAAGTCATAACAATGTGTTTCTATTTCCATTCTTCTATTTTTTTTACATCAGCCTATTAAGAAAAGAAAGCCTTCCAGATTCTATCTTTTAATTGCAAACTTTGTTAATTATACTTTTCCTTAAGACACAGTCCAGGTCCAGGTACACTAACTAACAAATAGTGCATTTTATTATAGTTATGAGGAAATGAAAGAGTAAATATGTGTTTCCACAGAAGTGATTTATATACAGAAGAGTCCCTTAGCCACTTTCATTGAGATGCAGAGGACAGCCACTGAGTTCTGGGAGTAAAGCATCTGATTCAGCAGGAGTCTTATCCACTGGAAGTTTATTTTCCACAGCACTTCAGAGAAAAGCTGGAGGATGCACAACATGTCCTCACCCCGGAAAGAATGACTGAGTCGTACCTGCAAAGTAAAAATCTCTGTGTGTCTCACACATGTGATGTTCGTACCTACGTCCACGTATTTCTGCATGTGCAACTCCATTTTCCATTACAGGAAGCATAAATAAAGAAAAAGGAGAAAAACCATTTTCAAGGCAAGATGATTTTATATTCAAAGGAGTATCACTGCGTTTTTTACAAAATATGTTGTACAATAAAATATTTAATCACATTGTACATATCATGTAAGTGTATAGGTAGCATGCAGAGAGAAATTGAGGATGGCAATAAAGAAGATAGGTTTTAATATGATCAGTTTGGAAACAGGGACTCCACAATGATATGAAATAATAAGAAAAAGGAACTTTCTTTGAGATTTGGTATAAGACAATGCTTGGAGCAACAGTTGCAAAGAAAGTATCCTATTCCAAGTTCTTGATGTTAGGCACAATTTTCTTACCTGTTTACCTGTACAATCATATCTATTTTAATAAGCAAGAATAGTTTTTGATAATAATGCTGTAGGTTCAAAACAAACAATTCATATCAAAGACAGTAAATATTTTTGTGTATGTTTTTTTCAATGTCAGCTGTCAAGGACAATTTTAGCAAATATCTTCAGTACTTTAAAACATTTTTTGGGGGGATGGGGTTATAGCTCAGTGGCACAAGTGCCTGCCTGGTAGGCACAAGGTCTTGAGTTCAATTCCCAGTACCGCCCCCCCAAAAAAATTCCCCAAAAGAACAAAAAAAATTTTTAGGCCCAGGATATAGCTCAGCAGCACAACAACTGCCCAGAAAGCGTGAAGTCCTGAGTTCGATTTCTGGTACCAAAAAACCCAAAACAAAACTTTTTAAAATTGAAACACATATTAACTAAGTAGATGCGTCACTTTGGAAAAATTACTTAGGCTTTATGCACTGCAATTTTATCCTCTATAAAAGGAAAATATTAACAGTATTTACTTCACAGGTTGTTTGGAAATTTAAAGCACAGAAAGCACTTGATGTGTTGTCCAATATTTGGGATGCAAACAATTCATGCTCACTATTATTATTAATAAAAATTATCCTCAAACACGGAGCCTCAATAAAATTATGTTGCACCCATAATATCTTGGAAAAAATAATTAAATTACACTGAAGTATCACAATTATTAAGAATAAAATAAAGTATATTGAAATTACTTAGCAAAACGTGGTCAGTCCCACTCCTAGCATTCTAGCAGGAATTTCTAAGAGGAGAGGAGAGGGATAGATGTTTGACCCATGCTCTGTATTGATGCTTCCCTGTCTACACCCAAGGCTGTGCTCCAGGCCGTGGGCCTTATCTGTGAATGAAAACTGCTTTGTGTGCGGCTGCAGGAAAGTAAGTTGAGAGAATCTGATGTAGATTTTTCATTAAGTGGGGAGAAAGAGTGAATAATGAAAGAGGACTCAGGTTGCACAGCCAATGACCTTGTAAGCCATCGTAATAAACTTGAATATTTCTCTATTAAAAAAATGTGAAACCCATGATTTTCAAGGACTGCAAAGACAGTTAGACATTCATTTCTTCAACAAATGGGGTGCTTACAGCTTCACTGGTGCCAGCTCCTGAGGAATTAGTGGTCAGTGTGACAGATAGGACCCTTGCCCACCTGAACAGTGTGAGCCTTGGAAGGACGAGCAGGTGGCATGGAACTGCGTTGAGTAGGGAGGTGGTCAGCTAAATCCGGAAGTCTACTCTGAAGGATAATGAAATGGAAAAATAGGTAAAATAAATGCAAGGAATTGAGCAAGAATTTTTGAAACACTGTATTAGGATCTCCATTATGTCAACAAAAGAAATCATTATATTGCACTTCATCTTTATTTGTACTATGTACATATGTATGTACACATGTGTACATGCACATACACACACACACACATATATATATGTATACGCGAACATGCCTACATGTATAAGCACATGTTTTTTATTCATGTAGTAACATTTAACCCCTAGGTATTATCTAATTTTGCACAAAAGGGAGGCATGCCTTTGCCGGTGTTACCACTTACTCTACAAACCTGAGTTACTTCAGTTGTGCTACTATTCCCTTTTCTCAAACATCAGCATAATAACAAACCTCCTGATGGCATGAGGGTAAAATGAAAGAATTAATGTAAAAATTTTTGTGTAGTACCTATCACTTAGGTTATCAGCAAATTGTTTTGCCAATACAGAAACAGATCTCTTCACTTGCACTGTCTGGGGTCCGTTTTTTAATTTCCCATAGAGAATTTCCACATAGATAGCAAATTGACTGTAGGCTCAACGAATGGCAAACACACGGGATTAATGGAGAAGACCAAAGGGTGGGACTTCAAATTGTTAAGTAAATGATTAGAAATGATAATTGGCCACAGATACCCCTGCAGACCCTACTGTAAGAGGCCTGACAGTCTCACCTGGCAGGAAGCCCACGATGCACCCTCCTCCTCCATTCACATGGGTGGGGCTCTTAGACAACATTTCACCTCAGACGTCTACCTTCCCATAAGTACTGAGATGGAGGCCACCCAGCCCACTCTAGGTCTATGAAATAACCCCTTCCTAATATGAATTTGGAACTAGATAAATAAATCCTGTTCATTCTTTTTGGTTATACAAGCCACCCACATGCTTGTGATAAATTTTCTGCTTCTACTTAAGCAGTCCTGTGTTAATTTCTGTCACTTGCATTCATAATATTCAAATGCAAGTACATACTATGCATTTTATTTCAAATTCAATCCAAACCCATGATTATATCAATAAAGTTATTATTGATTAAGATTCTATTAATATTGTGCTGAGAATATCAGTGTTTACCCTATAATATATTTAAGCACAAAACTGTAAAAGACCAAAAGCAATTATCTTCAATTTTAAAACAGGGAATAGAGACACTGAGTTGCATTGAAAACAGGGATATGATTTTTCCTTCTGGAATTTTACTGATGATTAAACATACATACTATTGGTGCTCAACTCATGAAAATGGGTGAAGAAAAGGAATGGTAGACATGCCTAGCAGAATGAGAACAACATTTATGACATTGTATGCTCAAAGTCTTGGGCAGAATAAATATATAATTCCAGGATAGCCAATGCTTTCCTCATACCTGAGAAACTCCTGAGAACCGCCATGATTGCTTAAGCCAGAAATGTTCCTGACATAGTAAAATCTTATGACTCGCATACAAAGAAAAAGAAAGAAGCAAACTATGAAAGGTACTTCATTGGTTGTAATAATTTTGACAAGTAACTCGCTAAAAGCAATGAGAAAGAAAGAGAGAAAGAACGAAAGAGAAAGAAAGAAAGAAAAAAGAAAGAAAAGATGGGAAAACAGCCCCGTCTCAAACAGGAGATGGAGGACTGTCTGTCTGGAAGTATGTTCTAATCCAAATCATTTCCAACAGGTAAAGCTAATCTCCAGTACTATGTGAGCAATGCTTATTTAAATCTAACGAAGTTTGCAGAAGTAACTGAAAATACCCTCTTGCAAATTTGATTTTGTTACAGGGAAAGCATTTCATGTTTATAAATTGACAAAAATAACTTTTGGTGTAGATTATTATCAGCTGCATACTTTTAGAGCTCACGGCCTAATCTTACCCATTTATTTCAATAGTCGTTCTCTTGCACAGTTGATTGAAGTTATAGAAATTCATTTTACTAACCCAGAGGAGTACAATATTAATATTAATTTTCATTCTGAACACCGAATAAAAAGATATTTCCCCATTATTGAAAAGAAAAACCTATTTAGCATATCTAAATGAAGAATATACAGTTTATAACAGAGTACAATACTAATCATGAAAAGCTACAAAATGGTATTATTCTCTTAAGACTTCCATCAAACCGGTCATAGAAAGTAAAAAATGAAATCTAAGCAAAAGTGTTCAAACAGCCACCCATAGATGCATGTTGTAAATGCTTCTATTCAGCTTATTAGAGCGTCCTGTATTGTCTGCCTGTAATTTGTGGTTGTCTCATCAGCACCGAGTATTGTCTTTGAGCCAGAGTGCACACCACTTCTAAGAGTTAGAGGGAACGGAGAGCGTGAAAAAGCTATGAAAGCAAGCAGACTAATTTGTGGTAATATTGAGCTGAATAAAGGCTGATTTCACCAAAGACAGATGGAAAGATATTTCTGGTTTTTCAAATGTTAATGAATAAATAGCATTTAATTTCATAAATGTTCAAAGTTATTCTGAAGATAATTATTTCATAAAATTTTCTCATTTGCACTGCACACAGCAGCTGCATCAAAGACAAGGGGAGATGTGTGCTTGTCATAAGGGGCAGCAGGTCATAGTCATTACCATAATACAGAGAGGATGTATACACACTGCAAGAGTTATGGGGAGAAAAGCCTGGTGAGGAGCACATGCCTCGAAACTCACATCCAGAAAATCTGGGCTGGGTGAGAATTTATCCCAGGAAGGCTTGGCCTGTTTTGGCAAAGAAGTCTGTCACCCCATAGTCACAACTCTCATTTTTGCTGTCCTGGCATTGTTCAATTCCAGTGATCTGGTCTTGGATAGTGCATTGGGATATTCTTTTCATGTGGCATGCTGGCTTCTACATTTAGTAACAACTTAGGGAAAAGGGCATCAAAGAGTACTAAAAACACTTGATAGGTCTGCTTCATAAAATGCAGTTACAGCCACACTCCTGGGTGTGCTCCACCTAGCCACCTGGGTCCCAGAGGTCTCAGCCCCCATCCAGTGAGGCAGAGGCTCCAGCAGCACAGTCCAGGAGTGCGCCCTCACTAGCTGTGCAGAGGATCCAGCTCTATTCAGTTCCACGTCCCAGCACAACACACCAGGGGAATGCCCGGCCAGCCTTGCAAGATACAGAGGTACTGAACACAGCCCAGCCCACAGCCCTAGAACTGCTCATCAGGGACTGGCCAGCATAGCTGTAGGGCCTTAGAGAACTTGAGCTCTAACCATCAGAGCACAAGGCGCAAGATCCATTGCTCAGTGATGCAGCCAGCTCAGCAGGTCCTAGAGGTTGCCAAACCGCCCAACCAGGAGCAAGGCCCCAGCACTATATACCTGGGACTCACCCAGGCTTGCCTGGCATGGCGCTCCAGAGGCTCCAAACTCCTTGCAACCAGACACAAGGTCTGGGTGGTGCCACACTCTGAAGTGCACTCTGCCTAGCTGTCTGGGTCCAAGAGGTCTCGGCCCCCACCCAGTAAGGCAGAGGCTCCAACAGCACAGTCCGGGAGTGCATCCTCACTAGCTGTGCAGAGCATCCAGGTCTAACCAGTCCCGTGTCTCAGCACAACCCACCAGGGGAACTCCTGGCCAACTTCGCAGGACACATAGTCCAGCACCCCAGGGCAACCCAACAAAGTACATCAGGGGAACACGTGGCCAGCCTCACAGACCACAGAACACAAGGGTCCAGTGCCATAATCTGGGGCTCTGCCCCAGGTAGCCATGGGGATATTGGAGGATTAAAGCTCTACCCAACACAGTGTTCCAGTACAATTCCTTGGAGGCTACCTGCCAGTCACACAGGTCCCAGAAGAAAATGACAAAAGAAAAAACCAAGAAGCAGTCTCAATCTCCCAGCCCACTGAGAACAAACCCAAGAGACACTGAAATAGAAGACACTGGGAGTCACACAACTGAACTTTCTGAAATGATAGCAATGGCAGTAAACAAAAAGCTCCATGAAGCTATAGAGAAACTCAAATTAGAAATAATCTCTCAGCTAAAAAAATGAAATGACAATCATTATGAAAGAAATGCTGTGTGTATGTAAAGAAGATCAAGATAAAAAAATAGAACATAAGAAAATGATGGAAACTTTGAATGAACAATATAAGACACAAATAGAATGCATGAAACAGATTCAAAGGGAAATCCAGTAAATGAAAAATTCCATGGAAAGTTTGAAAAACTACTTGAATGAAGCTGAAGATAGAATCTCAGACCTTGAAGACATCATGGGAGCTTATGTTAACAAAAGAAAAATTCTTTTAAAAATAATAAGGAACCAAGAAACAACAATTCAACAGGTGCAAGATGATGCCAAGAGAAATAACATAAGATTAATAGGCATAAATGAAAAAGCAGGGGTCAATACTAATGACCTGTGAAGACTATTCCCAGAAATAATAGCAGAAAATTTTCCAAACATGGGAAGAGAATCTGATATACTGATAAATGAGGCATACAGAACCCCAATTAACCATAACCAAAATAAACCTTCACCCAGACATATAATAATTAGGGTATCATAAATAAAGCACAAGAACAAAATACTGAAAGCTGTTAGAGAAAAGAAACAGATCACCTATGAAGGAAAGCCTATCAGAATCATGGCAGACTTCTCAACACAAACCTTTAAGTCAAGAAGAGCTTGGAGTGAAGTATTTCAGATCCTGGAAGAAAACAACTTTCAACCCAGATTGATTTACCCTGCAAAAATATCCTTAAAAATTGATGGAGAAATAAAATACTTCCATGACAAAGAATGACTGAAGAAATTTATGGCCACCAAACCAACCCTACAAAGAGTACTGAAAGACACTCTAGAAAGAGACAAAGGCAGCTACAATCTTAAGAACAATGACAAAAGGAAACCACTAAGCTAGGCAAATAATTAAACAGAAAATGTAGAAAACCACCAACAGAAACATATCGTAACAGGGATGAGTCAGTACATATCAGTTTATATCAATCAATGTAAATGGTCTCAACTCACCAATAAAAAGAAACAGATGAGCAGAGTGGGTTAAAAAACAAAATCCAACAATATGCTGTGTACAAGAAACACATCTCACTCAAAAGGAAATTCACAGACTAAAAATCAAAGGCTGGAAAACAATACTCCATGAAACAGGAACCCAGAAAAAAATAGGGGTAGCTATTATGTTTGCAGACAATGTGAACTTCAAACCGAAAATTATCAAAGGAGATAAAGAAAGTCACTACATACTTGTTAGGGGAAAACTTCAAGAGGAAGAGATTACAATCATAAATATATATGAACCGAATATGGGAGCACCCAACTATGTAAAACAATTCCTAATAAACATGAAAAGCCAAAAAAATAATAATACAGTTGTAACAGGGGATCATAATACCCCACTGTCACAGAGAGACAGATCAACCAAACAAAAAATCAGCAAAGAAATAACAGAACTGAATCAAACTTGTGAACGAATGGACCTAGTAGATGTGGACCAAGTATTCCACCCATCAACATCAGAATACACATTCTCCTCAGCTGCACATGGGTCTTTCTCTAAAATACGTCATATTCTGGTCCACAAAACATGCTTAAGCAAATGCAAAGGAAGTGAAATAATTCCATGCATATTATCTGACCATAGCACAGTAAAATTGGAAATGAATGACAAAAAACCTACAAGAACCCCATAAACACATGGAAATTAAATAACACTCCCCTAAATAAACAATGGGTCACACAAGAAATTAAAGAAGAAATTAAACAATATCTACAATTGAATGAAAATGCACATGCAAATTACCGGAACCTGTGGGACACAATGAAAGCAGTACTCAGAGGGAAATTTATACACTAAACTCCCACATCAGAAAAATGGAAAGAACACACATAAACAACCTAATGCTGAACCTCAAACTTTTAGAAAAAGAAGAGCAAGTCAAGTCCCAAGCCCAAATAAGGGAAGATATTATCAAGATCAGAGCACAAATTAATGCAATTGAAACTAAGAAAACAATACAAAGAATTAATGAATCGAAGAGTTGGTTCTTTGAAAGAGTAATTGAAATTGATAAGCCTCTAGCCAACCTTATCAAAAAGAGGAAAGAAAAAACTCAGATTCATGCAATAGGAAATGGAAAGGGTGAAATCACTACAGACCCTTTGGAAATACAGAAGATCATCAACATCTACTTTGAAAACCTTTACTCACACAGATTCGATAACACAGAAGAAATGGACAGATTCCTAGAAACTTATGAATTACCAAAGCTGAATCAAGAAGATGTAAAACTGCTAAATAACCCAATTTCAGTTAATGAAATTGAAAATGTAATTGGAGCCCTACCAACAAAGAAAAGTCCAGGCCCTGATGGATTTAGCACTAAATTCTACAAGAAATTTAGGAAAGACTTAATGCCAACACTCCTTAAACTTTTCAATGAAATTGAAAAGGAAGTAAGTCTCCCTAACTCATTCGTGGAAAAGAGTATTACCCTAATACCAAAACCAGAAAAGACCCAACCAAAAAAGAAACTTACAGGCCAATCTCCCTAATGAACATAGATGCAAAAATCCTCAATAAAATATTGGCAAATAGAATACAGCAAGTTATCAGAAAGATTATACACCATAATCAAGTGGGCTTCATCCCAGGAATGCAGGGATGGTTCAACATATGCAAATCAATAAATGTAATACACCATATCAAAAGGGCCAAGGAAAAGAACCACATAATCATCTAAATAGATGCAGAAAAAGCTAACCCTAACCCTAACCCCCATTCATGATAAAAACCCTACAGAAAATTGGAATAGATAGTCTCTACCTCAACCTGATAAAAGCCGTATATCATAAACCAACAGCCAATATCTTACTAAATGGAGAAAAACTGAAAACTTTCAACCTAAAGTCAGGAACAAGACAAGACGTCCATTATCACCACTCCTATTCAATATAGTTCTGGAAATATTAGCCAGAGCAATTAGACAAGAGAAAGAAATAAAGGGAACAAGGATAGGAAAGGAAGAAGTAAAATTATCATTATTTGCAGATGATATGATACTCAACATAGAAGACCTCCAAAAATCCATTAAAAGATTTCTAGAACTAATAACCAGATTCATTAATGTTGCTGGATACAAGGTCAACACTCAAAAATCAATAGCACTCCTGTACACAAACAACAAAGTTACTGAGAGAGAAATAAGGGAAACCACACCCTTCACTATAACATCCAAAAAAATGAAATACTTAGGAATCAATCTAACAAAGGAAGTAAAAGATCTATACAGTGAATATTACATTATTCTGAAGAAGGAAATCAAAGAAGAGTTCCAAAAATGGAAAGATACTCCCTATTCATGGATAGGAAAAACAAACATCATGAAAATGGCCATTCTCCCAAAATTATTATATAGATTTAATGCAATTCCAATCAAAATACCACTTGCCTACCTCACAGAGCTAGAGAAAGCATTCCTGAAATTCATCTGAAACCAGAAAAGACCTAGAATAGCAAAGGCAATTCTGGGCCAGAAAGGTAAGACAGGCGGCATCTCAATCCTCAACTTGAAACTATACTACAAAACCACTGTGATAAAATCAGCATGGTACTGGAATCAAAACAGACCTGAAGATCAATGGAATAGATCACAAAATACAGTCACAACTACAAACACACTTAGCCAACTCACCTTTGACAAAAGGGCCAAACGTACATTGGAAGAAAGATAGCCTCTTTAACAAATGGTGCTGGAAAAACTGGCTTTCTATATGCCGTAAACTAAATCTAGATCCATGTCTATCACCATGTGCTAAAATAAAGTCAAAATGGATCAAAGATCTGAATATTAAAACATAGACACTAAACTTACTAGAGGACAGAGTAGGTAAAAATCTCGATTATATAGGGGTAGGCAGAGAGTTCATGAACAAAAATCAAATTGCATGGGAAACACTTCCCAGAATCAACAACTGGGATCTCATCTTACTAAAAAGTTTTTGCATGTCAAAGGAAATCTCCAACAGAGTAAAAAGAAAACCCACCAACTGGGAAAATATCTTAGCCAATTGTCCATCAGACAAAGGACTTCTATCTAAAACATATAAAGAATTAAAAGTAATCAGACCCCTAAAATTCAAGGACTCAATCCAAAGATGGGCATCTGAGATGAATACATACTTCTCAGAGAAAGAAATACAAACGGCAAATAAATATATGAAAAAATGTTCAACATCAATGGTCATTTGGGAAATGGAAATTAAAACAACACTGAGATTCCATCTCACTCCAGAAAGAATGGCCAAGATAAAAAAATCAAACAACAACAAATGCTGGAAGGGCTGTGGGGAAAAAGGAACTCTTCTCCACTGTTGGTGGGAGTGTAGACTGGTGCAACCACTGTGGAAATCAGTGTGGAAATGCCTCAAGACACTAGGATTAGAAATCTCATTCAACCCAGCTATTCCACTTCTGGGCATTTTTCCAGAAGAATTGAAAACATCACACCACAGTGATATTTGTGCACCCAGGTTTATAGCAACCCAATTTGTAATAGCCAGATCTTGGAAACAACCCAAGTGCCCATCAATCAAGGAATGGTTAAAAAAGGTGTGGTATTTTTATACAATGGAGTATTACTCAGTTATCAAGAAAGATTGCATTGAGACTTTTGTAAGTAAATGGACATGACTTGAGACCATACTCATAAGTGAGATAAATCAAACCCACATGTGTAAATACCATATTGTCTCCCTAGTGTAAGAAACTGAAAAAGTATATATGATCTAAAAACTACAATAAATACTATGTAAGGGTAAAAAACTGCTCAAAGAGCAAAATTAATTGGGAAGGGAAAAGGGAGAAAGAGGGAAGGGAAAAGGAAAAAGATATAAATCTGTATATATGTGTATGTAAGATAACTAAAACGAACATACTGCTGAATGTATTAGTTATTGAGAAAGAATAGTTAATACTCATATGATTAGATCAATTTTATATGTCTATATCTGTTAATGTAAATAACCATTTTGAAGGTAATGATACGCAATATTGCAACCATTGTCAAGTTTCTTTTTTTTTATTTTAAAGATAGTAAAATACGACAGAACACAACAGAATAAAGTCAGTCAAAACAAAGCAGTAGGACTGGTACAGAACTTCGAAGACTGATAATGTGAGTACAATAGCTACTGTAACATACCTTGCTATCTTCAGATTAACTGACCATTCCAACAGGTGTAGTAGAATTGAACCAAAAACAAAACAATACAAAATCAATAAAAATAGAATATAAAATAAAGGAAAAAAAGAGAAAAATAATAACGATCAGAGTAAAGCAAAATGGTGAGAACAACATTGGTCCTCGAAGAAAAGACAGAAGAGAGTCCCCCGTATCTGCAACATTGCCTACTGTCATCATGCCAAGAGACGTTCAGGGTGCCGATCAGAGGCCTGCAAAATCTACAAAAAACACTAGCCTTTAGTTGCTTTATGTACCTTAGTTGTCATCAATTTAGCCAGACCTCAGAGCCAGCAGCTTGCTTACAGCGGGGTGGGGAGTGGGGGTGGGTGGGTTTGGGAATGGATGATGTCCTTGATTCCAAGCCCGCTCGCCAGTGCCGCACGGGCCCAGCAAGTTGGGGCCCGGTTGGACCCATTCTGGTTCTCCTCCGGGGTCGCAGAGCACCCAGCCCCAGAAGGTGGATCAGTTCTCCCTTGATGTAAGCTGGCGACACGCAGTCCCAGTGAGTTGGGGCCTGGTTGGACCCATTCTGGTTCTCCTCCGGGGTCTCGGCATTGTCAAGTTTCTATCATCCTGTTTTGTAAACCTGCAATATTACTGTTGTACCTTTTCTCTAGTCATTTGTTTGTCTCTTTTGCTTTTTGTCTTTCTTATATGTGTCTTTTTTTATCTTAAATAAAAAAATAAAAATAAATAAATAAAATGCATTTAGAAAAAACAGCTATTTTTATTGTCCAGTATGTTGTATTGAAGCTTAGCAAATGAGTAATTTAGACTCATATTTGCCTCCCTAATTCTCCTCTTAGTCTCACATAGTTTTAGTGTACTATATTTGTCTGGATTACTTTTATTTTGTATCCTAATATTTGGTGAATGGATATTTATACAATCATAAAAGAAGGAGAGCTGAGATTTTCAATTTTAGATCACAATCAATCATATGTAAAACAAAGAACCAAACAGGCTAAATAACTTGCTCAATATCACATGGTTAATTTGTTACTGAGATGAAATCAAACATGTATTTCTGGATTATTTAGGTAGTATCTATGCTTCTTGTGAGAGGTTCAAGACTAAATGGATTAGGATAAGCTGAGACTCATAAATATTTCCAAGTCCCTTCCAATTTCTAGTGAATCAGAATCTCTGGCTACAGCCCAGAAATGCATATTATTAACAAGATCTTAGAAGATTTCTTTCTTTTTCTTTTTTTTTGGTAGTAGGGATTAAATTCATGATCTCGTGCTTGCCAGGCAGGCACTGTACCACTGAGCTGTATCTCCATCCCTAGATGATTCTTAAGAATATTAACATTTTAGAACAACTGTGGTGTGCCAGGCCATAAAATATGGGATATTATTGAATTTTTCTTTGGGATCTCAGAATGTTTTCTTCTAATTTTTGCCCTTAGCCCACTTTGGTACAGCAGATATGAAGTTGTTAAAAATAAGACAGATACATTCAAGACAGATATTTGGTTGAGAAAAGCGAACAGTAAACATTGTACTAGGAAGATAGGAAACACAACAAGGATGGTGCCTATAATGGAGAATAAGAGACACATATTTTAGAAAATGAATGGACTGTCTTCTTTATCTGAAGCATGGATGTTTCATAAATAGGATAAAGGATGTAACATGCAAAGATAGTTGGTGTGGATATTTTGATGATAATAACAATATATTTATAGTGTTTTCTTTCATCAATCTCATCTGGTAGATTGAGAAAGTGGAACACCTTCTGAATTTAGATTTGTTTTAGTTTTATCTCTATCATCTTTACACATTTCTCTCAAGGTTTAAATTTTTTTAAAAAAAGCTTTCAATAATTAGGCATAAGTTAAACAAACATCCTCAGGGATTAGAGGCATAAGGCTCTATTTACTTCCCAGAGGAAGGAAACCTCTCCACATGGGGCAGGGGATGGTCTCACTCCTTACCCTTAACCGCACCTCCTGCAGGATAAGATACATCAGCTGTGAGCTTATTGGAAATGTAGAAACTCAAGTTCTCACTTTAGGCTTACTGATCAAAAGATCTTCATTTCCAACAAGATCCCCAAGTAGTAATTTATTAACACTTGGGAAGCGACTCATCTGGGCTCAGTGAAGATGAACTTTGATTCCAGTCTCCTGCTTCCCAGTTTATACAATTCTAAAACCTCAAATCAATTTTCTTAATTTAAAATGCTTTTCAATTATTACTATGTAGTAACTTATGAAAAATCTTTGAAAAAGGTAAGATTCTTGTTAACTTTGATCTTGTTCCTGAATCAATATATTCTTCATAATTGCTGGGGTATAGAAATCATGCTTGTGCACTTTCATAGTCTTCACAAATTATGTACATGAGAAGAAATAATGGTATACTTAAGTATATTTCTATTTTTCCTGTATCTTGCATATGTGAAAATTATATCACTTCGTGTTCTTAAAACCCCTAAATCTTTATGCCTTTCCTTCCTTAAGATCTATCTCCACAAACCCAACTCCAACTCTTTATGTAACTGAGCTCCAGTCATATGCTGATCACACTCCATTTCTACTAGAATCTCCTCAGAGCACGAACGTATTTTTTGGCTCTGAAGTTCCCAGCTCCCCAATTGATAATAGTCATCAGAAATACCCGGTATGGGTTTGGCAATATCTTAATGGTTGAATGCCTGCCTAGCATGTGTGAGGTCCTGGTTTTGATTCCTAACACTCAAAAAAAGACAAAACTGAAACAAGCAAACAAAAACAGGTCAGAGTTAGGTTGCTGAAGTTAGAATATCAGTTGCACACTTAGCTGAGTTATCTTAAAAAACAATTATACTTATTCTGTATTTCAACTTTGTTCCTCTGCCTCTGCCTCTGTCTCTCTGTCTCTCTCTCTGTCCTGCCCCCCCCATACTTGCCATGGTTTTGCTAAGTCATTAGGTTTTCCAGGTTGGGTGACAATTTTCAATTATTGTGCCTCAGCCTGGCAGAATGATAGTGGCATACGGGAAAGAAACTCCCAACCTACTAAATGTCCAGGATGAGCTCCTGTTCTCTAAAATCAAAGAATGAATTATAGGAACAACAGAAGTTAAGAGCAGAACATATTTATTGAGAGAAAGAAAGCTTTTGTCTGAGCCAGAGGCAGAAGGGGTCCCCAGTAAGTTGCCAAAGATTCTGTGTTTTCTGGGGACTTTTATAGAGCAAACCACAAGGCGAGGTGGGTCCAAGGTAGGGAAGAATGGGAAATCTCAAGGCAGGCAGGAATGAGGTGGGACAGAACTATGGTTAGCCAATAAGATTAGGAGTATAATTGCTCAGGTAAGATTTATTAAATCAGGAACCAATAGCGAGTCATGTATCAAGTGGGAAGAGGGCATTTGCCTGTAGGGGTTGGATTAGTGGCTTCTTCCAGCTTCCTCCAGGTGGTCAGATACCTGTTTAGAATGTCAGCCCTGATGTTTATCCTTAGGGTATGGTTGCTTTTGTTTTGCGTTTTGGTTTTGATATCTGGCTTATGGAGGGAGGTGTTTGCCTCCCCCACAGTTGCAAGGTGTCTGATCTTATGCACTGGCTCCTTTGAGGCCCCAGCCCTGTCTGGCTGCCTATAATATTCTATCTAACTCAGATGCCTACAACATTAGGATTATAGGCATGTGACATCATACCTGGTTTGTGTCTTAGATTCCTTATCCTTAAAAGAAAGATTTATGGTGGTTTTTGAGAGATTAAATGTGTTAACTTATGCAAATTGCTTAAAGAAGTTATTATATAGTGAGTCTCAAAGTTAGCTATGAATATGAAGATTATGAAAATGACAATAATGCGTACTGTTGTCTGGGAAAATTCTTTGTAATCTACCAAAAGCTGGACCAATTTTAGAAATTTTTATTCCAGATATAACTCTTCTATAGGTAAATGAGAGATTCCTCTTGGAGTTGAACTTTAAAGAATTCTAAATTCCTACCATGGATCAAATATTATACAGATTTTATGCATTTTATATGGTAACAACAAATAGATTGAATCATTCTAGTTTCAAGAAACAGAAAATTCATAAGGGAGTCTCATGGGCACTGAAAGTCAATTTTTCATAGAATTATCAATGGATGATGCTTTTGTTGATGTAGTTACTGCTTATGGTACCTACTGATGAGTGTAGAGAACTTACCATGTTTCTGGTTGATTTGTGTATTCACTAGGAAATATAAAGTACAAAATATAAAATGAATCATGTTCCTTTCCAATTTGCTTCTATATTTTCAAATATATATATTTATTAGTAAAAGATTGTGTTTTATTCTTAAAACTAGCATGAAAACATTAGAAATAGCTAAATGTAGCAAGAATTTGAAATTCACTTCTAAAGCAAAGCACTGTTTTACATGTAGTACTGTATTTCTGATAACTCTTGTGTTCCTGCTTTTGTTAGTATGAGAGATAAAGTGGGATAAATTGAAAAATGCCTATATTATGGATCATGTGATAGCCCACATGTTAAAGGCTTGGTCCCCAGGGTGGCATTGCTGGGTGGTGATGGAATCCTTAGGGTGCAGAGGGAGGTCCCTGAGTCTGGGGTGAACCTCGGAAGGGACTGCAGGGCTGGGCTCCTTCCGCTTCCTTTTTGTCCACCACACCTCCAACAGAGGTCTTCAGCCAGTGAATCCAAACATACCAGAATCTCTAAGACCATGAGACTGAATAAACCTTTTTTCTTTAAGAAATGACTATCTCAGGTAGTTTGTTATTTCAAGCTAACACAACTAGCACAACCTATAAATTATACACGGGGCCTCTAAGATGCTAGTTATACATTTTAAAAGGTATTTTAATCTGATGATGTACAATTGTTTATTTTTAAAAATGCGGCAGAAAAGGGCAGCTACTGCTAGAAATAAAATCTGTGTATTCTGGCAGGTAATTCGAGAACGGTGTAAACGTTCTGAGTTGATAAAATCACTAAGTAAAGAAAGATCACATGAGCAGTGGTCAAGCTGAACACTTCCTTTGTCTGGGTTGGTTGTACACAGAACAGTGAGTATAAGAATCTCACAACTGTTCCGCAGTGTTAGAAAACTTTGCTGTCTTAGCAAAATGGCGGTGTTTCTCTCTCTCTTTTTTCCCCCTCCATCACCTATTCTACTCACATGGTAGTTTTCAAAGGGAACTTGTCATTCAACTGCTACCCTCTGAGGAAGTTCATGGTTTAATAGGTGAGAAGTCAAGCATAATTAATGGAAAAAAGAGTCTCTGGGAAGTCAAGGTAAGTCTTTTTGTAAATAACTCCCACCAGACTTACTAGAAATACTGCCTTCACAGCATTCAACTTTCATTTTTTTAGTGACAAAAAAAAGTTTTAAAGTAATTATCTTGGCTTGATTTCTGAGTAAAATATAGAGGCTTTCTATAAAGGAACTGTGCTAGATTTGCTTTTTCTCCTCCCTTCCAAGAATGATATTAGAGTTCAAGGAACAAGCTTCCACTTAAGACAGAATTAAATAAAATACATCTCTGCAGTCTACACAAAGCAAACACTAATAATTTTAGGGCTCAATTTCTTTAAAAGATGAAATAATTTTAGGTTAATGTACAAAAGTTACCTTGAAATGATTTCACTTGCAATTTCTCCATGGGGAGGCATTCATCAGCTCTGACTGGTTTCTCAACATAAAAACACACTAGAAAAAGGTAGACAAGAAGCACATTATTGCAAAGCAATAGGAAGTTATTTGAATGATAGGAAAAGGTAACATGCATATTTTAGACCCAACCATTTCCTATTATAATCTTTTGAGTTTAAATTTCTCACAAGACAGTGTATGTGTAAATTGGCAAGCACCACTGGATGGTATATACCATGTGTGTCTTACAAATTTAAATAGTTTAATCTTTTTCATCAGATGCATTATGTATATTCTTTGAATGACTACTTCTCAAATAAATATATGGGCTCTTGGTTAAAACATTTATTTTTGCTTTTTGTATGGACAATAGTTAGTATTATTTAAAATATCCATAACGCTCTTTTAAATCTTAAGATTGCTTTAAGAATTCCAACTAAAGATTACAGGAAATAGATTGACACTTCAGGATAGTTTCTTAAACTTTGACTCTCCAGAATGCGAAATCCTATCAGTGATCTCCAGCTGAACTCTTGCTCCTTCCCCTATATGGAAGCATGGAGTTAGCACACACTCACAGATTCTGTGGTTTTGGTTGTTCTCTGGGTGTCTGGAAGTCTGATTTTTAGAAGAATGATTTAACTACAGCACCATTCTTCCTCTGTGCTCTGCCTCTTCTCTTGCTGTGGGCCATTTTCTTAAATTTTTGGACTATGAAACAACCCAGAGTGTCTCAATGGAAGTTTACATTTGACTTTTGCCTTGCATCTTGCCTGGGAATATACTTGCATCTGTTGAGAGAACATGTTCTGCTATCCTAACCTTTACTTCCTACCTACCCACAGTAGGGAGGACTCTCAGCCATTCTTTTCATAAGGAAAAATGAAAACAAGACCAAAAACAAAACAAAACAGAAAAACAAGAGTACAGGAAGACCATGATCCTTTGCCTTGTCTGAGGGAGAGATGTTAAGGCTAACCAAAGGCATTCTAAGCTTTTAAAAAGAAAAAGTGACTAAGATCCTAAATAGAGTAAAGCGTTATGAGAAACAGAAAGCTTAGTATTTGTGAGTCCTATAAAACTGAATTTCAAGAGGAATATTTGTATTGAGCTCAGAATGTCTGCTCATCCAATAAGCAGATGGAGGACAAGAAGTAGATGCAACTCCAGGGCTTATTACTTGAAAGCATGCCAGATAAAAGATAAATGAGTATATTATTTTACTCTGAATGGAACAAGATAAAAGCAGCATTCTTCCGGAGAAATGCAGGTAAATACTGTTTCTCCTACTGATTACAATACTAATGGTAACTCACTGAATACTAGTTATATGTCAATCATTTTACTAAGCTCATAGCAGAAAAATCTCATGTTATCGCTGCAAACATCTTACAAAGAGCTACCATCCTGCTTTTGTACATGAGAAAACAGAAACTGATGATACACAAAATTAGCTTGCTCATCTTTTTAGTGGCAAAGCCCCTGGATCATTTAGAACATCTTTATTCAAACTCATTGAGATTTGTCACGTGGCCATCAGCTTCCAGTGTGGACAAGAGAAGCAGTTGTCACTCTGAGGAATTCCTATGTAGCAGCAGAATCGCAGTGTATCCACAACTCTGGGGAACCCCTTGCTTTTGTTCTGGTTCTGCAGAGTTGAATCAAAGTCACATCCCAGTTTTGGTCCATTTTAGTTTTTGAAGCAAACATGATACTGTTTCATTCAGTATAGCATAGACGAGAGTCAGGGGACAGAATAGAGTGGGCAAAACAGGCTTTGTTTCCTAGCATTGTGCTGCTTATACCCATGCTGAAAAAACATGTAAAAACTG
This sequence comes from Dasyprocta punctata, assembly GCA_004363535.1. NCBI lineage: Eukaryota > Metazoa > Chordata > Mammalia > Rodentia > Dasyproctidae > Dasyprocta > Dasyprocta punctata. The sequence goes on from RJWM01000987.1 coordinate 49,150, forward strand.
AACAAAGATATAAGCTTATCATTGAAAACTTATTTGATAGGCAGGAAAAACAGAGCAGAGAAAACATCAGGTGTGGGCCTGATCTAGTCTGAGAAAGTCTGGGATAGCTTATCTAGTAAAGGGGAATGAGCAGAAATTTGAAGAGAGAAAGAACTAACCACGTGAAAAGAAAGTTGGGTTGGGTAAACAGCAAACAGTGGGATTTAAGGAAGGAAGATGTTGAAGAAAACTGAAAGACAAATAGTGTGTCTGGAACTCAAGGCTCAAAAAGGAAACTGATGTGAAATGAGACTGGTATGGAAGTTAGAGCTAGATCATGTGCTATCGCAGGGCTTTATAGATAGAATGAGCAGATAATTACCTTGGCTTGGGATGGCCTTGGGTTGCAGTTTTCCTGGTAATAGTAAAAAGTGTGCCCCCCTCTCATACATAAAGTGTCTGACTTTGAATAATAAACGGCATGATTATCTACTTACAGACAGCATCATGCATTTTCTCATTAGAAGGAAAAAATCAGAAGCCATTAAAAAGTATAACTGAAGGAGTAAAGTGAGCAGATTTGAGTTTTGTAAAGGATTCCTCTAACTGCAAAGAGAGAACAGACTGGGAAGTAAACATTATGGCATGAGACTGACTCCCAGTCTCTCTCCAAGCTGGGGCGGAATAGGGTTGTGTAACTCTATCGTCTGCAGGGCGCACATGCTAATGTCACTGTTTTTACCTCATGAAGCAATGCAGGGTCCTCCTCTTGCCTGCTGGTCCCCAGATGCTCACAGTCACTCCTCTGTTCCCAGCTGGCTTGGATAACCTATATAATAACAACAATGATAATAATAACAATAACACTGATAATAGTCACAATGATAGCTGGTGTGTGTTCTGACATTCTAATAGCTTAATTCTCATCTTTATGAGAGAAATACTGTTAATGTCCAAGTTTCACAAATAAGAAAAATAACTAAGATTAATCAAATAAAAAGTGACCTAGTTTGAATGGGAACCTGTGAAACCTGTTCCCAGTGACTGAGTACCTAACTCACTCCTCTATCACACGTGGTTCCTCCATTTGACCATGAGGTAGGCATCATGCCTTAACCTCCAAATAACTCATTTGCAGCTAAGTATACTGCCTAGCATGTGCCTGCTGCTCCTCATATTTCCTGGACATGCCTGGAAACATATTAAGAGTGAAAAGACTCCTAACTCCACAGCTCTGCTCTGATTCTGCACTCACGGTCCCGAGACATAGAAGAATAACTCAAAGGGAAACTAGGCTATCCAGTGAAATGGGATTTCTCAGTCTGTGATGATGCCCTCCTAAATCAGCAAAGAAATGGTTTGCCTTTGGTATCCTATGCTGTAGACTTTCCAGGGACTCATGCCTGTCATATATCACGAACCAATTTCATTCACTAATTCAGTGCACCTTGGCTTTTCCTTTTACCTCTAAATACACTTATCTCTATCTCATAATCCTATGCGAGCCCAGGAAGCCTAGGCCTGAATTTCTCTTAAGGTAATAAAAAACTAATTTTTTGCCCTTTGAAATACAGTAACAGAATCTTAGTTGAAAGTCTTCAAGGCCTCTAGTTTTCTCCCTGCATGACTTTTCCTGGCTCTTTGACAACACTTAGCCTCCTACCTTTATAAATGCAAACTCTAGTGGTGAAGACCATTCACGCAAAGTTAAACAAAACACTTTATTACTCCTCACAGGTAGGCAACAAAGGACGGCAGAACACCAGAAGCCTAGGGTTCATGGAAAATTGTTCTCTCCATGTTCAGGAAATATGTACAGGGGGTATGGGTCTCGTTAGTACACTCCCCACAAGGCATCCAGGCTGAGGTCCCTGAACCACTTTGGGTTTCATACCTCAGGGTTAAAACAATAAGCTGGGCTAAAATGCAAGACATTTTGTTCTAAAGGTACCAGATCAGAGCTCAGGCTGTTCCTGACACCTCCTTCTTATCTCAGGGTATTATAACGCTGGCATCTTCTGTGCTTCTTCCTAAAACTATAGGAAGAAGAGGCAGCACCTACATTGGCCATGACTCCCTGGAGACCATCTTGCAAGACTCGTACTCTTCTCAATATGAATTTGCCCAATTGTTAAAGAGGGTCACACTGATAATCTGCAGTAAACTGTGTTTTACTATGCGCTGCTTTCTCTTTCCGACACCTCCCCTCAGTTTAAGTAAAGTAGCATTGCATGATTTTAGTACTTTTTTATCTGCTGCCTGGAAACAGGTGGAAATAACTAGTGATACTCCTGGTACCTGAGTTTATACTTTTACATGGATATTATGGACAAGTCATGATGATATAGAAAGATAAAATGAAACCTTCAGAATAATTCTCCAAATGGCAAGGCATCCAGTAGTACTTTGGCAGCTAAGCAATACCTCTTCTGCTGTGCCCTGTTGTTTGGCATGGGCACTAAGTGCTACAGAGAAGCAAGAATAGACATGAATTGGAAGGGAACTATAACTTGGTTCAATTTTGCAAAAGTAGCTGAGTTTAGGTTCTGGGGTCAGAGTGACCCAGGTTCAAGTCCTAGTTTTATCTCTCATTAGCTATATAATCATCAGCAACTTATTTAAGTCTAAATTTTTTCATCTTTAAGATGAGATTAACATCTCCCTCAAGGAAACCATCATGAAACTTAAATCAGAGGAAAAAAAAAAACACTTTAAGTGTTAGTTGTCACAGTTATTATAACTTACCACTAGTTAAAGTTATAGAAGTTTTGTTCTAAATTTATCCTCCTGTGTTAGGTTCTGAATCTCCACAACCTGTTGCAGTAAGGTTAGGGTCATATGAGATCAATAAAATTTAGTGCTTTAGTGACTGTAAAGCATATCGATCTGTCTTCTCCGTGTTAGTCATAACCCCAAAGGCTTTGGCCTTTTAGGGAGTGATAGGAAAGTTTTATTTTGTGATGTTTGAGCAGACAAACCTTTAAATTCCATTCCGCTTAGATTCTGGTTGCTCCACAAAGTTTGTAAAAATCCTGTGCATTGGAATCAATCGAAATCAGCCAATGTCTATTTCTAATGGACTCTCTTTCCTATTTTCATTGACAACTAGAGATTCTATTCTTGTCTGCTCCGTTTTAGAGTTACAACCACTGCCATGTTTTGTACCATTGGGATCTAAAGTAGCCTACTAAGCTTCAAGTAAAACACTCTAGGTATCTTTAATTTAATATTCTTACAAATTTTAAATAAAATTTGTTGAAGCTTACCCTGAGACAATAGTTCTGGGGTATGTACTTTTAAAGTAAATAATAATAGACAAAATAAAAATGAGTCTATCCTAATAGTCTGTTAAGCTGTTACATCAACTTTGTTTTTATATGTAAACAGTTGTTGCATTATATAATTTCCATGTTCTTTTAATGCTTTCATTTTAGAAACTAAACACATTGTATTATTACATTACTGGACTACAAAGTTACAATCAGATATTTCATTCTATGCTCCTAGAATGCAGAAGAAATTTATTGAATGCTACCTATATCCTAGATGATGTGCTAAACAATTTTTTTCTAATATTAATTAATGAATAACCAGAGCAATTAAGCATGGTGTTTAAGATATCTATGTCTTAAGGAATCCTAGGAGATGGTATACACCAAGACTTTTGGACTCTAAAATCAATACACCAGCCTAGGGTCTTCTGATACACAGAATCTAGATCAAGTAGCCCAAGATAAATTGTGCTTCTTAACGATTAGGAAGTTCCTCACCTCACTTTTACTATTTGTAACCTCTTTTTGGAATAGTCCAGTTTCTGAAGTCCTGGATCAGAAAAAAAATTAAGAATTCATGTTTAAAAAAGTTTTGGTGAAACTCTTTATAAAGTATTGTCCCTTAATTCCTCCCTGTGATGAGATATCAAGGAGTTTGACAACTTTGACTATAATCCATAATATTCTAGACTCAAGGTGTCTCTAATAAAACTGAATTCCAAGGGAAGACAAACTAACAAGTATTCATTTATTCAACAAATACTTATTGGACTCATGCTCTGAATCAGATTCTCTCTCTACAGCAATCGCCACTTCAGCTGTAATCACCCGGCTCAATGTCAGCCAGGTGTGTTTGAACTAGAATCCGGACAGTAGCAAGGGTGATGCTATAATGTGAAGACAGTTTTCAGGAGCAAAAATTCAGCTATGGCTGACAACAAAGGATGTCATATCAAGAGTAATAAGGTATCAAAACCAAACATGTTTTCTGCAAGATAATAAATGACCTCGAATGTCTGACCAAGGAGTTTAGACAATATCTGAAAGATGAATATGCAAATTGCCCTGAATGTTATTTCTAAAATCAATTCAGAACATGAAAAATCGAGAATGATTAGCACAATCAAGCATGAGTCCTCCAGCGCTGTTTTTGAAAGACGATAGATAATAATACTTCTACGCTGTCAATTTCCACTTTAGAAAATGAAATTTCCTGTCCTCGTTGTCTCCACAGATTCAGCGTGAATAGACAGTTACTCTGCTGATTTCCCCTAGGGCGATCATTTGCTCCAGTGCTGCCTGGGAACCCAGTCAGCGCGTTCTCCTTTTAGTACTTCCTCTGTCGCTGCCCCCTGCTGCTCTGTCTCAGGGGTCCCATCCTCCTGCTAGCAGTTCCTCCTGGAGTTCTTCATTATGACTCTGGAGAGATGGGACAGCAGGTGCTATCTCCCAAATAGACAATTCTCATTGGAAATTGGGGGAGTTGAGGCTTTTATGGGCCACAATCTCAAGTTGATTATATGACTGCATTTTTAAAGAATGCAGAATGCCCAGCAGCACCCAATACAGTCGATATGTCGATAATAATAATGATAGCAATAAAAAAATCAAACTCTAGGATCATACCATTTTCCACACGTTCATACTTCAAAGTTCATGAACTATAAGAATCTTCTATCTCTTTGGTTTTGCAATTAATGTATAGGACCGGAACTGTAAATTATAGCCTTATAATATGAAAAACAGTGAATGAAATAGATTAGAAATAACACATGCTTAGAAGTTTTCATGGCAGAGGAGAATCATTAGGTTTTTAGTGTATTTGGAGGTTTTTTTTTCCCTATATCAGTTTATTTTTGTTACTTCTTAAAACAATCTGACTTTCAACTAGGAAGAAGAAGCTGTCTTCATCTGTACCTGACAATAAATAGGATTTTTCTAGCAGAACACATTTAGAAAGCACATGGGAGGGCAATTTGTGATAGTTTTAGGGGCTGTGAAGACCATTCTAATGACCGTAAGTCATTTAAATGACAATAGCATATCCTTTTACAAGTTTCAGTATAGTGTGTGTATTCACTCCTGAAGCAGCACAGTACAGTAGAAAGAACATGGGCCTTTGGGACACATGGACTCATGGTGAAATTATCACTCTGCAACTCAGACAAAATTAAATTATTTATTTAATCAATAGAGTGATGACTGGGGTTGTAGTTCAATGGTAAAGTGCTTGCCTAGGTTGTGTGAAGCCCTGGGTTCAGTCGCTGGTACCAAAACAAAATAACAGTAGATAGAGTGATGACAAGAGATAGCACTAAGAAAGGTCTAGGAGCACACCTGATTAGTCATTTTAGATTTGACATGATGGGGAAACAAAAAAGTTTAAAAATAAAGTTATATACAATGAGGTAAGTAGTTTCAATGTGATGGGAATGCATAAGAGGTACACTTAGACTGTGGGGAGAAGGCATCTGGTGCTATAAACTTTAACAAGACAGCCTAAAGATAAAAGGTATGCAAAGCAGACAAAGGAATGGTGATTGGAAAGAGAAAAACGTGTCTCACCCAATTAAAGAGAACTGTGGTACCACAGTATTTCAAAGTCCTGTTTAGCCAAAAATCTGCATAATTTTTCTCCAGGAAAAAAAAAACGCAAATTTTTCTTAATTAGAAGAGATATACTTTACTGATACAATTTATATAATTTTGAGGAATTAGGATGAGTAAAAGTTTATTTTAGTTCAAACTGTACTGAATACCTGAAGGAAATATTAATAGGTAATCAACAACCAAATTCTCCTACTTCTGTTTATTTTCATGGATTAGCTTTATGCTATCTCCATTTTATTACCGTTGCATGAAATACTGTCCATTACTGAAACCACTAGAGTTTGCATTAATCCATGTATTAGACCCTGAAATGGGTAACACACACAGACACACACACACACACACACACACACACACACACCACACACACAAATACTCCCGTATGCTCAGATTCTTCATCTATGGCTCTTTAATGCAATGATTTTCTGTACAGATAATATTTAATTTTAAGCATAAAATAAAAAAATAAACACTTTTGGTGCTATTATTTTATAAAAAATTACTTTAGTAGACCTGGGAAGATTGGAACATGAGCCAAAATCGCCTAAGAAAGAGGTACAACCTTCATAAGAATTTTCATATTCTTTGTATGCTCTTATGTTTTGCGTTGTATAAAGGAGCATAAAATGCCATTTAAATTGTTTTCTTCACACAACAAATCTCATTCAATTAAAATTAAAATACTTTTTAAATTTTGAAGTCTCACTTTTGCTAGACAAAAAGTAAGTGTTAGATATTGGGATATGAGTGCAGAATAAAATAAATACCTTTTCTACAATAAATGGAAAACAGATTTCTTTGTGTGTATAAATGAATGTATTCCCTATGGAGTTCTTACACTTATCACAAACATTAAAAATTAAGTCTAAAATCATGTCTTATTACTGTGGTGAAGTTAATTAAATTTGGGTCAAGTCTTCATAAATTGAAGTCATGTTATATTGCATTTGTCCAATAAAAAATTTTGAGAATTCAGTATTTTTAATGTTTTCCAACTAAAAATCTCCATTCTCAGAACCACTGTTGATGACAAAGATAAATAGAATTGATTCTAAAGCATCCAACAGGCAACGTAAAAACCATTTCTGCTGAACAAATTCTTTCTACTTTGGGAATCCAAAACCTAATCTTGTTACATTTGAATGTGTAACCTCTGTCCTGTCACATTCTGATAAGCATCTTTTAGTGCTGGAAGAGCAATTTTCTCTTCAGCTTTAAAATCTCCTGTCTTTACTATAAATAGAAAGCGATTTATAGTCAACTTGCAAAGTTTATTTTTGAATTAACATTTATTTTTATCTGCATGGATATTTTTATGGTTTGGAAAGCAATTGAATTTTTTGTTTGGATTTACACATGTTGTCTTTCTCTTTTTATTTACCTCGGTGACTTTTCTAACAAAAATTTCCTTCATTTACATCTTGTCCCTAAAAGGATCCTGCCTGAGACTTCTTTTGAGAATTATTTAGAGATACCTAGTCTCATGGGACTAAGTGGAAAATGATGACTGGTAAACTCTGGGGATAATTCGATTTATTAATAGAATACTGTAATTGTCTTTTGACTTGCTCCACAAAGCTTTTATGAAGTATCTGTGTTGTTTCTATAATCATATTGCATTAACTTCTCAAATACTAAATAATACACTTGGATATAGACCAAAATATGAACTATTTTACATTCAAAGTACAAATCTTAGGCATGAGTAAATTTATCCATAGCCTTAAAATCCACCACCTTAAAATCCTCTGTAGCACCCTAATATAATTCTTTTAGAGAGTTAGTGACCTGTAAATTTGAGTTGTGATATCTATTCGATCATTGTCCATTTTAGCAGAAAACTCTTATGCCTGGTTTTTTATATATCCATAGAAACCTCTATCAGAATTACATCATTTCTCTCCTTCACTTCACTTACACTTGCCAGAAGACAAGAAAAACTTAGTTGTTTACAATTTGAAAGAAGAAACTGGGCTTGTTAGTTTCAGTTGATTCTTCACTTTCCTTTTGATAAGTCCTCCCTCAGAGGTTTTTCCACCAGTTTATGATCTCGTCTATTACAGGTAGGAGTCTGTGCTTCCCTGGTGAGATGTGTCCTTGTCTAGCTACATCTGTGACTTGGAAAGAGCAAGAGTGCACCTGCTATTTCACTGATAATGCACCCTTGCCTCCCCTGTTGATAATAAGGGTGGATTATTAATAATATAGGATTTTTGTTTCTATATTTCTCTTACTTGCAAGTTCTTGGGTGCTGCTAATGCTTCAGGTTTGGGGACCACTTTTTTTTTTTCTTTTTTCATTTTGGTAGGTACTGGAGATTGAACCAAGACATTTTCTTTGTGGTCTCCCTCAGTCACTTTGCACAGATTGGCCTCAAACTTGGAATTATCCTTGGCCTCCTAGAAGGCTGAGATTTGGGTGTATGACACCATGCGTGTCTTGGTGACCACAGTTTGAAAGCATTAGGCAGGGTAAATGATTTTCACACCGGGTGACAATTTTGACTCACTGAAGGAGGTTCTTTAAGATACCAGTGCTGGAGCTCTTTTCCCAGATAGATTGCTTTGGTTGATAAGGGGTTCAACTCTCAGTATTTGCTTTTGCCGTTCTTTTAGATTTTCTGAATCGAGACACCTTAGGATACCTGGACATCTTCTGGTCACCCATCTACTTGCTTAGTAATTATTCTGAGGTTTCCTTAGGTTACAAACTCAGCAGAAGGGCCGGGAGTTTGGCTCAGTGACTTAAGCGCCTGTCTGACAGGTGCGAGGTTGTGAGTTCAATCCCCGGTGCTGCAAAAAAAACAAAACAAAACAAAAAAAAACTCAGCAGAAAAGAAATCCACACTGAAGATCCTGCTAGAAAGATCTGTTAGGGTGTGAAGTACCACAAGCTTCCCAAGCTAGATGCTATCATTAATTAGGTTCCTCACCTACCATAGCAGCTGCCAGATGACCAAGAGATTAGGTCTATCTGATTAAAGTTGGCAGTAGCAGGTATTTGCCAGAATAGAGGTCCTTTATTTTTACTTGTTTCTGAGAGAAAATTGGACAGAGCTCATTGCTCATTTTATATTTGAGTGGATGAGTTTAAAAAAAAATCAGACAGACTATTAGTTTTGATGCCCAAAGGGTTTATATAATTTGCTTAAGGTCACATAGCTCATTAGTGGGAAGAATATCAAACTCTTGAATTTTACTCCTGAGTTTCTCTGATAGTAGTGTTAATTCAGCTTCACTTCATTATAGATGGAGAACATACACACTTCATGTATATATGTATATATATCTCCTATATGCTCTCATTTATATCGATGGATGTATACATACCTATGTTGTTGCTTATGGTTACATATACACGTCAAATTTTCACATATTTGGCTGAGTGTGTCAGGAGACATAAAATCAAAAAGAGTCCATTTCCTCCAATTTATAATTGTGAAAACAATCCTTTTTTCCCAACATGCATAAGTTAACTGAACGTTCCATTTAAAATGATTTTTAAAATGTCATTTTCACTAAAAGTAAGCTAAGACAACAAAAACAGAACAAGTACACAGTCGAGGGTGAACTCTCAGTTTTTCAAGAATAGAAAGCAGCCTACAGCTATTAGAACTGTTATAAAATTGTACTTTTGTGTGTCATATGAAAAATAGATACCAATTGAAAGGACAGTTTTTTCCTTACATGTTGAAAAACACAAATAAACTCCACACAGTTGAAGACAAAGTCTAAATAGTATAGAACTACAGAAATGTACATAGAGATACCACTAATATCTTGAGTTGAGCTAAGATTTCTTGACATCAATCATTAATGCATTTTGTTAGTAATATCCAACATTATAAGCAGAGACAAGAATGAAAACATAATGTTGACATATGAGGAAGATAATTTTATAGTGGACAATAATAAAAAGAAATCAAGAGCAAACAGAGCAGTGATCTTTGGTTTCATTTATTTATTGGTCAGCTGGTACATGTTGCTCCCAGAATGCCTAGCATGTTGTAAAAATGTTGAAATGTCTCACTTTCTGTACTGTCATCAGGCAGGATTATGCTGAACCGGTTCAAGAAAAATACTCTTGACATTTGCTAAAACAATTTAGAACCAGATGGTCTTTTTTCAACCTAAACTTTCACAAAAATTTAAATTTATTTTTTACTTATGAAAAAATGGAAATCAGTCATTCACCTGTGTCTTTATTAATTATCCACACTAAAACAAAATCGTTTTAAGCCCCCTTCTCTTATCTCAGGAATTCATTCTCGGCCTGATCGATGTTTTTCTGATGGAGGCAAAGGCTGCCCTGCGCTTTGTTGAACAGCAGCTCTGCTCTCCACCCAGCAAATGTCAGTAGTGTCTGTTCCTCCGGTTGTGACATTGACTTTGGCTCTATCAGGTACTACTGTCCCCTGAAGGGCTAAAGCCCATGGCTGAAGACAACTTGTTCATTTTTTTCTAAGTTTGTCTCTAATTCAAGCCATCTGTAAAATTGCTGCATCATTTTACAGATTGAATCTATCTGGAGTGAATAAGGACAATAAGTTTGGAAAATTTATGGGATGGAAGAGATACGGAATGGGGAAGTTGAGATGTTTAAGATAGTAAACCATCTCTTATCAATTTCCCCATTTATGTATTTATCAGAATAGATGAACTGTTGAGTAAATTAACCATTGGATAGATACTAAGTGAGCTACCCATTAAAGAGGCGTAAGACTTGGGGGTCTCTGAGATATGGGAATTAGAGCACTGGGGGAAGATGCAAAATATAAAGAGGATACAATTCACCATAAAACTCTGAAATGGACAGATAGGGCCAAAAGGCTGAGGTTCGGAATGATTTTTCTGTCGACTGAAATTCTTTTGGATGATATAGCAATCTGACTTATGAGCATGGAAAAAAAATCACTATGCCAGTGACTCAGGCAGGGATTCTGAGGATGTTGAGGGTACCCACTATGGCAGGACCTTGAACCCTAGAGACTTGGTGGGAGACAGATGTAAGACACAAGTGATGCCCAAAACAGATCTTAAAGAAGAGGCCCAAAGGGATGAGACTTGGGTCAGAAAAGACTCATAGTTGGATGTGTGGTTGAGGATTGGCTAGAGTAGCTGGACAAGCCTACAGCATCTTCTGTGCTGTCAGGAGTCTCAGAGAATTCAGAGGACACCCTCAAAGACTTGCTTCCTATGGGATATCACTCTGTAGAATTTCTTAAACTGATTTGAGTGTGTATATGATAATCATAAGGACAATATGAAGTAATTTGTGTTATACATTCATCTGGTATTCTCTGCCAACCTCAGACTATTTCAACCCTTTCTGTAACTACTTAGTTCACTATTATTCTTATCTGCACATCAAATGTGTTTTTTAAAAAAATTATGTAATAATGTCTTTGTGGTTATTTTAATTAGTTTCACAGTCTCTCTGTATGAATAGAATAGGCAATAGCTATCCTGTTACCTTAAATTACAGATATTATCACTTATTTAAAAAAAAAGAAAAAGGAAGAACATCATCTAGTAAAATGGGAAAATATAGACTTCAAAGACATGAAAGGTATGAAATCATAGTTTTTGTGTCTGGTTTGCACTCTCTGTAACATTTTCACCATTCTTTTAAGGTCATGATACACAGTATATTAACCATTGTTATTCTCTAATAATTTCCTTATGAAATTGTGTTTTATTTTTCCATAGAGGTAGAAAGAATGTTTTGTTATATTTTCTTCCTTAATATCTACTTGTGTTCCACAAATATATAGAAAAACCACATTTGGAAACAATTGCATGGCAATTTGAATGGCAGTCAAAAACTTTCATCTTTGGAAGCTCTTTCCAAAAACAAAGGATTGCAATTTTTATTACATTTTCAACTGTTTTCCTAAATATTAAAACAAAAATCTTAACCACTGGCATATTCTCACTGGAGTGCATATTTTAGATCTGATGAATCTGATGTTGCGAACATTGGAATGACTTAAATTCCCAAAAATGAAAATGTAAATCCATCTGAGACATCTTTAGATATTATTCTTACTATCTGATTAATTTACCAATTACACATTCCACATTGAAACACGGACTAGTGGAAAATAGTTTAGGCATGTATTATTTTACTCTAAAGAAACTGTTCTTCCATGATATATGCTGTACAGTATTTTAAACTCTGTTATCGTACTAATCACAGATAGTCATACATCACTAGTACTTGTGTTTATCATTTTCTGCCATTAGACTAGGACTAGGAAATGCTGTTTAATAGGCCTGCTACATCCTCTTGCGCTTGATGGGTAATTCTAAGTACTCTTACTGAGGAAGCCAGAAACAACCTCAGAATCCCATTCGACATGACACTCCAGGAAGTCATTCATGATTTCAAAATCACTGAGATGGTCAGTACCAACACTTCAGTACCGCCGTAGTATCCAGTTATTTGATCAAACACTAAATGTTGCTGTGAAGGTATTTTCTGAATGTGAGTCAGCTGACTTAATGAAAATGTTTACAAAGGATGACTTGGGATGTCCCAATCAGTCAGAAAGGCATTCTGAACAGGAATACAGCAGGTTGAATAGACAACATATATATAATATATATATGACACTCACTTAGGTATTTCTGAATATTTTGGGTTCCCACATTGCCTCAGAACAAATATCCCCATGATATAGTTCTCTGATTGAGTGTCAAGCTATTTTTTGGAGAAAGTGAACTTTCAGTACTGGCTGAAGAGTGAGTCTGGAGTTCTTCAGCCAGGGAAAGGCCGGCCACACTACTTCAGACAGTCAGTGGGCTTTGCCTTCCACAAATGGTTTTTTAATAGTAACAACACAGCAGTGATTAATTTTTAGCAGTGCTTGTCTAGTTCTGAGTAACAGAAAACATTTATCAAGCCTTTACTACCTACTAGGTAGCGATCTCCCACTTTACCTACCTTAATGCAAATAATTCACTACAACTTGGTAAAAGAACTATTATTACTGTCTTTTTCCAGAAGAAGAAATTAAGACAGAAATGATTAATTTCTTCAAAGTCCTAGCTTTTAAGCTTGTGAATTTGATTATTGTCACAGGTCGAATATTGGCTCTCTCAAAATGCACGCATTGAAGTCTTCATCCCTGGTATCTCAGAATCCAAACTTATTTGGAAATAGTATCTTGACAAATGATCAAGTTAAGACAGAGTCATTATACGGAGTGAACCTTATTCCAATATAACAGATGATTTTATAAAAAGGAAAAATTTGGACATAGGACATTCATGTGAGGAGAATGATAACGTGAAAATGAGGTCAGAAATTGAGTTGATTCATGTACAGATCAAGGAGTGCTGAAGATTATTGGCCACCACAAGCAGCTATGACAAAAACCTGTAACAAAATCTCCTTTTCAGCTTTCAAAAAGAACCAACTATGGTGACACTTAGATTTTTTACTTCCAGAGCTGTGAAACAATAAATTGTTGTTAAAACCACTTAGTTTGCAAAATTCCTCTGTGGCAGTCCTAGCAGACTAATACACTTATCCTACTCTTGTTTTATTTCTTTCAGTTCCAGTGAAAACCAATAATATAAACAATGACACAGACACTTTAGCATGCTTTTGTTAAATAATTGAGCAAAGTTATACAAGAGACAAAAGCAGGCTTATTTTACAGTGCTTACAAGTTACTCTGTTCCTCTTTGGCTCCAAATTAAAACTGTTTGGCTGGGCAATGATGGAAGCAAAATTAAGCTACTTCTTGTTGGACAAAGAAGGTAAAATTAAGGCCAACAGGTGAAAATGATACAGGAGCAAATTTTGGCAAAGGGAACGAAAATTTTCCCAATTAAAATTGCAGCCCAACTAAATCGACCCAAAATTGGAATGAAACTTCTTGGTGGACATGGGATTTGTCATCATAGCATATATTGGTTATCCAAGAAAGGCTCTAGATGTCAGTGGGTGATGAAACCCATTAATCCTTTGGAAGCAACTCCCATACTGCCTTGCTGTCTAGGGAAAAGAGGTCAAAGGTAAAAATTAGTTTCTGATGAGAACAAGGCTGAGTGGAGTAGACTGATGTCTAAGGATGATGTATTGGAACAACTGAACTGGGCAGAAAGGTAGGAGGGAAAATTACTGAGACGAGCCCAGAGGAAGCACAGGGAAAATGATGACAGCATGTAACACAGAGAAAGACATAAGAAAAGGTTTAACAATTGCTGTATACTCAGAAAGAAAAGATTGGCAAGAAACCTATAAGAATATTTCCTTCTTCAGTAATCAAAGGAGGACACAATATAGAATATCACATTTGTGGAACTCTGATAAAAAGAGAGTCGGTCAGTATTTTTCAGGACATACAAAGAAGGTACTTTGCTACCCAGGGCTACAGAGACTCCTCTATCTCCTCAAATGTAGAGAAACCAAGAGCTAAATATGCACTTACAGGTTTAAAAAGATGGTCATGACTATTGAGATCAGTTATTTGAGATCAGTTTTTTTTTTCACCTTATAGGAAACAAAGCTTGTGGCAATACAGCTGTGTGGTTTATGAGGCTAAACGTGAGTTATAAAATCATCTGCTCTGGTTATTTCTAAACTATAGCAGTGTTGGGGTGGTATATGTAGGAAAGAAATGGAAACTGAAAATATGTCAAAGCCAAATGCAATTTAGCTCTTTGTATGAAACCCAGTAGAAACACTAGTTTTTCATGTTTTTGATTATGATTCTGGACATAGGCCAAAAATTTGACATTAAACTTTTTTTGATGTTTTATGATTCTAAATTGAGCTGTCTTAATTACTTTTCTCATTGCTGAGACAAAATACCTGAAACACACAAGTGAGAGGAGGAAAGGTTTATTTTTGCTCACAGTTTGTAGAGGTTTCAGTTCATAGCCAACTGGCTGCAAGGCAGGGCAGCATGGCAAAAGGGCATCACAGGGGAGAAACAGTTCACGCTGTGGCAGGCAGGAAGCAGCAGCAGCAAGCAGCAAACCTGCATTTCCCTTTATAATACATCAGGCTGTAAATCTAACGATTGGTGCCACTCACACCCAAGATGGAGCTTTCGTTATCCACACCCAGAACTATGCAAAATCAATTTAGTACCACACACTCTTAATCCTAGCATCCTACACCCTAGATCCAGCCACCACTCAAAAGCCCTACTGATGAGTACATGAGGCTCTGGAGGGACATCTAGATGCAAGCCATAGCTTGTTTCCTAAATGAAACTAATCCCAAATCTTTGAAATTTACTATTTCTCAACCACATCACTTCTCAGGATTTGTCATAAGAATCATTTTGTAATATCTAATGTAAAAACAGTTAAATAATTTACCTTCCCCTTTTCATTCATACAAGACTTTTCTTTTCCCCATAATTTTACTTATGCTATTAAACTAGAGACAGTAAGCTTCAGTTCCATTTTGATATTCTTATGCCTATAAATACCCATACATATAGTACCCATGTGCTTATTTCATGATCATTTTACAAGTAGGAGCAGGGTAAAACATGTTGTTTCTTTGCCTACCACTGTTTCTAAAATTGGTTCAAAAGTGAAAACACTCCAAATAAAACATTCCCTGCAGATTTTCATTCTTCTAAATTGCTATTTTGAAGATTTTTTTTTTCAGCAGAAAAAATGAAATTTTCTTGTAAAACAATTTTTCCCCCGTTTTTGATCTGGATTCAACTATACCACTGGAAGCAAATTGAATTCTTAGAGTGGTTTGAGAACAAGAACAGAAATTCTTCATCATCTGTGGGATTCAATTTTCAAGTCTATTTCAGATTCCTTGGTAGACAACGAGCAATGAGACTTTTTCTTTGTAGCATGAGTTTGGAAGGAGTAAGGGTGGAGAGGGTGGCGATAACTCATTTCCAAGATATGACCAGCTTTATGTTCTTTCATATTTGTCTCCTTTTAGTCTTCAAGATTTGCTTTTATTTTTCTTCTCTGAAGTACATTAGAGTTTTATAAACATCAGTAGTTTGAGGCAAGTGGTAGTTGTCGCTATCATTTAACTTACATCATCAAGTGGCAAATTCTATCCTAAGAAAATGAAGTACAAATCCAGTTTTGAATGAAGCTACTGAAATAAATGACAAGATCTTAGTGGGCAAATATGAATGTTTTATCCTTTTTTATCTTGATAATGTGAAATACAAAAAAAATTTTAATCAATCATAATTAATTTATTTAGCTGAAGCTTTTTGTCTAGCAACAAACCTGGAATAATCTGTGATGGCAAAAGGTTTCAAGTGCAAGTACCTGGGCCTATATTGTGTTGAATTAACTTTATAATTAAATCAGCAAATTTCCTTTTGAATCAAACACATTTAAATATGTATTGACTTATTGGTCAATATCCTATAGTTAACTACATATAAAAATGATAGCTACTGTTCATTGATTTCTTAATTTGTACAATTGCTGTGATAAGCACTTAAAAATAATTATTCTAGTGTTACTGATAAGGAAATGGATTTTCTATTAGAGAACTTAACTATATTTTCCAGATCCAAACACTACTTTGTTGTGGATCAAGATGCATAACAATCTGAAGCTTTACTTCCACCATTTTAAAAACTGTACTAGACTTAATCTGTTCAAAGTTAAAACAGGTGAAATGCCTGAAGATACACACACAGGAAAAGACTTTCTGAACAGAACTTTTCTAACAGAACAGAAGAAATAATACTGAGATTCAACAAATCAAAAAATTTCAGTACAGAAAAGGAAGAACCAATAGAGTAAAAAGACAAACAGCTGGAGAACAAATTTTCACTAACTGTACCTGGGACAGAGAATTAACATCTACAATGTCTAAAAACTAAAAAAAATAAAAAATTTAAAAAATTAAAAAATAGACCCACCAAATAAAAGACTCAATCAAAATATAGGCAACCAAATTGAATAGCTGCTATCAAAAAATATTCAATATTCTTGGCACTAAGGAAATGCAAATTAAAACAATGCTGAAATATCTATCATATCCATCTTATCAAAAAAAGAATGGCTATCATCAGGTAGTCAAATAATCATGAATGCTGACATAGATGTGGTAAAAAAGGAATCCTACATTGTTGGCTATGCATGTATCCTTGTAATATGATGTCTTTAAGACTTTGGGGAAGAAACTTGGAAGGGGACTAGCTGGGTTAAACACAATCTGTTGTTTTAGACTTTTGAAGAATCTCCACACTGACTTCCATGGTGGCTGTAGTAGTTTACATTCTCACCTACAGTATGCATCATGTTAGTAATATTCCTTGGTCTGGAAAGAGAGGTGATATTTGCTTCCTTTTGTATGTCAGTTATGTTTCTGGGAGAGAAAAAAAAGAAAGATTAATTTAGTGAAATTCCCTGTAATGTTAATGCTTATAGCCACCTGGACATGTAAATATTCAAATGGACATCTGAATCTTAAAAGCAGATTTTCTACATTGTTAGGAAATGCCACCAACTGAATCAGATATCCTTTTTCTCCATAGCCTATTGAAAATTATTGCTTTATAGAGTGTTTCTTGTTAACAACTGAAGACACAATAAGCAATATTTACCAATTTTGAAAACAAAATGTATTTACTTATGTGATAAAGGAGGGTATAACCATAAAGCTGAAAACACAAAAGTTGTCATAGAAACAAAAATGGTGACTATCAAAATTTAAGATAGACACATTGCCATTAACCCTGCTCTAAATATCCCCAGTAATTTGAACACATTTATTGGATCATTCTTGGTGTTACGTCAAAGAAGTCCCCCAAGCAAAATCAACAAGATAACGAGTGGCAAGAAAATTGAAAACTGAATTTGTATTGCCTCTGGACCCTACACCTGTATCATGACTCCAGAAGCCAGCCTGCTAGGGGGTTCAGGGATACAGAAAGAGTTCTGGGTTTAGTAGATGTGGGTAAGGGTGATTGGGCAGAAAGGGACAAAGGAGAGTCACCTGTTAGGATGAGACAAGTTCTGTTTTCTCTAAATGAAGCTTCTAGTTTTTTGAAACAGAGTCACCATTCAAGGTTGAGTTAAATTTTACTTTTCTAAGCTGGGTTTTTAATCTCTCAGAAATGATACAGCTTGTTTGCCTGGAAGGAGTGTGCTACATTCTCTCCTCACACTTGCCACTTTCTCAAGTAGTCCTGGAAGTCCTCTTTTGTGAGTTTATTTAGTTGAGTTGTTGTGACTGCCTCAATGTCCTGAATCAGTTCCAAGTAACTGGGGAAGAACCAGAAGTTGCATAGTTCCAGGTCTGGCAAATAAGACGGATGAGGATATTTTGTAATACCTTTATTTGATAGATTTGCCATAAGTGGTTGATTATCAAGTTGCAAACAAAGTATATGATGAGTGTTTATATTTTCAAAAACTTAATACAATAAAAGACACATTTTCATTAATCCCTATCAAAATACTCCTGCTCACTTTGAAAACACTTATGCAATCATTCTTGGCAAAGTTTATTATAATTTGTTTAAAATTTAAACATTTACTACATCCTACCATCATCAACCTGAGATTAACTGTAAAGAAGGAAATGCTTAAAACAGCAGATGGAAAAAAAATAACTTCTCAAAAGAATTTAGAATAAAGTAAGTCAACGCTGATCTTTCTGGTAGAATCCTTATTCTGTTTGCTAGACAAATGTATCATAGACTAGATTGTCTTTATTTTTCTTAGAACTTTTTCTGATCTCCTTGATTATTTTAAATCCTTTAATATCCTTATCAAGACAGATAAAACTATTTATTAACTTTACTGTCAATGTCTAGGAAAATGAAAATAAATTCATAAGATATCTTTTTGTGACTACCTACAGAAACGTAATATTACAATAACATATAAGATTACAAGGTAAAACAAAATATTTCCCTCATGCATATTTACGCATTCAAGTTTGAATAAATTCAGTCCGAAAACAATTATGTAACAAACTTTCCCATGTATGTTTATATATGTAAGATAGGAGACAGGGCAGGAGGGAAGGAGAGAGAGAGGGAAAGAGAGAGAGACAGAATAGGGGTAGGGAGGAGAAGCCAATAGGTAAATTAGCAATGGCACTGAAAACATACTTTCTATGATCATTTGACTCACATATAAAGGATAACCTTGATATCATCATCTATGAGTTCTTTTTCAGATAAATTCTTAAGATGTAATTACAGAAACATCTTGATTTGTATGACTGTGGAAAAATCACTATTCTGCACAGTTTTTCTCTGAATTACATACTCCTTGCTTTCTAAAACACCAACACAGTCCCACTATCATTTGTGAATGTTTTGCTGAAGTCTCTGGTGCCTAGAAAATTCTATTGGCAGATACAAAATGCTATCAAGTGATAGCATACACAAAAACAAGTATAATTCATTTCCACAGTGTATATTTCTTCTAGTGAACTCAGTCTATAGATAATGCGTATTATTAATTCTATGCTGTGGAGAAAACTTTAAATAACAGGCTTACTTGAGTTGCATCGACAGATTTTTGGTAGCACTAGGAAATGATTTAGAATTTATGTTTCTGTATTTTCTTTCAAAAATTCAGTATGGTAAAGTTTTTTTAAAAGTTCAAGAAAAATAATCATCCACCTAATGTCAGAAAAAGCAATGTGCCTGGCATATGGACAAAGTTCTGTACTTCAGAGGTCCCTAATCTTTCAGGTTAGTATGATTGTAAGTTCATCATGACTTGGTCTTTGGAATAATCACTTAACAAAATCTTTTTGCTTCACTTTATTATATAATGGCCACATATAAATGTCTCTTGATCTAATGAGAATGACGACGATTTTCCAAATGCCTTGAGGAATACCAGAGTCACAGTCAGGTCTTTCTACTCATCTTTTTGTTAATCCAATTATTAGTTTGCTTGGTGGGGGTAGATTTATTCTGTACCTTTTATTAGTCTTGCAAAAGACAGTTCATGTGTGTAATTTGTTTTACTCAACTTAGTAACACTTCCTTCTATGACACTGTCAGTCTTTCTTCACCAAGATACACATGGCAAACTAGAAAAATACTCTATTCAGATAATAAAGCATTGTTTGGAATCACAGTGAATGTAGGTATTATACATATTTTGTTTATTTTTTTTATTTTAAAGAGAAAACAACAAAAACAATAATACAGAATTTCAGAAAAAATAGGAAATTAGCAATGGTTAATATATTGCCTGTTGCTATCTACAAAGTAGTTACTCAGTTTACAAGATATAGGCATGCATAATTAATCAAACAATGTAAGCACAAGTCATTTTATCAATGAACTAAAAGAAATCAGTAGCACAACTATCATTATACATGTTTTATAAGGGACATAGTTGTTTCATTTTCATTGAGGTGACAGTATAAAAGAAAAATTATTCTGACACTTGTCGAAATGCCAAGGAAGACTTTCTTCAAACACTTTTGCAAGAGGGGTTACTCTATTGCAATAGGAGCAAAGATTGCACTCAACTCCAAGTACAAGGATATAACAGAGATTTCTACCTAAGCAGCAGAATAAGGAGATCAGTGAGTGGAAAATTACCAAGAAAAGGTATCAAGGGTAGGATGTTTTGGCTAAAGTAAAGGAAGGCATGAACTTATACATTCAAGGTGAAAGATGAGAACTTGATCTCACATCAAAGGTAATTAGATATTCAGGGTATGGGTATTTTTGCTAACTGAACTGGCAAAATTCTTTGTTGAAGTCATGCAAAATTTGAAGCCTACTTAAGAAGAGGGCTCGGTACTGTTTCCAGTTATTAATAGTATTCAGTTGTAATTTTGGTTTTCACATTCTCATTTTTACCAGTAGAAAATTGATTGATTTCCATACATTGATCCTGTATTCTGTAACTTTGCTGAACTTTCTTATGCTAGGAGGTTCTATTTGTAAGTTTTCTGGATTTTTTTAATGTAGACAGTTCTATCATCTACAAATTGGAATTTTTTTTCTTAATTTCTAAACTTTATTCCTTTTATTATTTTTCTGTCCTTATTTCAATTGGTAGCACTATGATTATAGTGTTGAAAGAAAAAGATGATAGCAATTAACTCTGCCTTTATTTTTTCAATTTGTGGAAGAAAGCATTTTGCTTCTCAAAACAAAGTACGATGTAAGAAGTAGGCTTGTGTAGATGTCCTTTACCATTCTGAGATAATTCTTCCTTATTTGCAACATGTTGAGAATTTTTATTATGAATGGCTGTGGATTTTATGACATTCCTTTTCTGTAGTGATTGATATGATCATGTGATATTTCTTTCGTGGTTGTTGACATAGTCAGTTATAATGTTGACCTAGTCTTCTATAATTTGAATATATACCATGTAGCTATGATGTATAATTGTTTTTATACACTGCTGGGTTCAAGTCACTAATATATTTTTCTAGTTTTTTATTATACTTGGAGTTGAGTGCAATCTGTGCTCCTACTGCAAGAGAATAGCCCTTATTGCAAAAGTCTTTGAAGAAAGCCTTCCTTGGCATTTTAACAAGTGGCAGAATATTTTTTTGTCAACAAGGTCCATCTCTTATCTCCATCACCTCCGAATAATGTCATCAAGTTGTAATTTCATCAGTGGTTTGATTCCTCGTGTGCAAATAACTTCTCTAAGCCCTTCCCCTCAATAATGTTGCTTCAGGGATCAAGACCTCAGTGCATGAATCTTTGGGTGATGCTTCGTATTGAAACCATAAAGGAATCATGTTACACTAACAGGTTATTTGAAGGAAAGAATTAAACACCTCAAGAGGGCATGGTGATGGGATGTCTTCAGTCTCAGCCGCACTGGAGAAGGAGGCAGGAGGATCACAATGAGATGACGGCTCAACGTTTTAAAAACATTCTGAGGATGTAGTTCAGTATAACAGCTCTTATGTGGCATTTGCAGGGCCCGGGTTTACTCCCGTCACGCACACACACAAATCATAGCATTACCCTTCTCCTCTGGCGGTTACCCGGTAGAGTAGACAATGTCTCAGAATGCTGCAGACACAGAGAAAGAGGGGGTAATTCAATTCACTATGGAAAACGTGATAGTTTCTGCTAGCCTGGGGCTTAGCATCCCCCCAACTTGGTGCTGGACCCAGAGAAACAACTCAGCTCTCCAAGAGTAAACTCCGTGTTTTCCTTCTCATTCCAGAGATAAACCTCCTGCTCCCTTTTATGCATGCACCTAGCCTCTCGAATCCCAAGACTCCACAACCCCTCAAGCCTCCACCCCCAGCCCCCAGTGAATCTTTCTGTCTCCTGCTTTACACAGGCAGATGCTCCCTCAAATCAGCTGATAATATATCATTTTGCCCACCTCCCCAAACTCCTCCCCCAGCCAAAGTTGATAAAGGTACCTATACTCCTCTGTTCTTGTTGACAGCTTCACCCCCCGCACCCCCGGCCCCTAAAGCTCTCCCATGCCCTCTGCATTAAAAGTCTCCTCATCTCTCTGGCTCTCATTTTTTCTGCGCCGCTTTAAATTGAGTGACTTTAAAACAGTCAAACAAAATGATGTTCTCCATTTACCAGAAAGAGATACTGTGGCATCGGATAAACCCAGACAGAGTTAGTAATAACCTGTAATTAATACACCAAGAAAAGCAGAGCATCATTAAGGCATCGATGTTTGGCGAGATGAGATAGCCTCACTCTCCTGTGAGGATTTCATAAAATTCTGTTTATCAATAATAATGTTTTGGCAAATCAGACAAGACTTTAGAGAAAAATAGGTGAAACTTGTAATACATGCGAAATTTGAATTTTTATTGTCTTGTCTCAATCTCTATAATTCCTCGTAATCTAATTCTAGGCTATCGTTTTAGTTCTTGAAATATGTCGTGCTTCTATACATGTCAACTGTAGGATGTGAGAAGTGTAAGAAATACACATTAAGTATTTATTTATTTATTTATTTATTTATTTATTTATTGTCTTTTTGAGACAGGGTCTTGCTATGCAGTTCAGGTTGGCCTTGAACTCACTTTGCAGCCCAGGCTGGGCTCAAACTTACAAAGATCCTTGTGCCTCAGCCTCCCAAGTGCTGTAATCACAGGTGTGCACCACCATGCCCAGCAACATTAAGTTTAATTGTATGTAATAATTATGTCAGCCTTGACTGAAACTACCAAATGTTTAGGTATTTAAATTCACTCTTTTTTTGTCATGAGCTGTGATGTTGTCTGTGGTCTTAGCATGTGTCACTCTTACTGATTTTAGTATGATCTTTCTTTCATTCTAGAAATACTGCAGATACCCATCTCCTGACAGGTACTCTTCAGGACGTCCACAGATGAGAAGACCATCACTGTTGTGCACCTGTTCTCATGAGGTGAGCACTCAAGTGGGGAGAGCTAGATCTAGCAAATTAATGAATGCTTGATTTCTACGCATTTATACATATAAAAGTTATCACACCAAACAATGCTTCCTTTCCAACTGACTTCCACTTTTTACCTGAGAATGAGAGGATAGTATAACCAAATGATTGCTGCTAGAGTGAACTCAGTACACACTTTTCAGTCCTTATTTAATTAATTTCCAAGTTCAAGGGAATATCTGCAAGGTGTGCTATTTTGCCAGAGGTTCTCTTCTGGGGCAGCAGAGTTGAGACCATGTTGATGGGCTATACAACTTGGATTGTTTCAAATTTTTTGTGTAGACAAGATGACTTCCCACAAGAAGTCTGGATACGTGTGTCCTATTGTGGCCACTGTGACAATTAAAACATTAGACACATTTTGAGATTTATTACCCTGCGAGGGAGACAGGGTAAAAATTGTTTCAGTTACATAGATGGAGAAACTGAAACCATGGAAGCTCAAATGCACAACCCAAGTGGGCAGCGAGTAGTACAGCTGAAGTGTGAACTTGCTTTAACTTCAAACTTAGGGTGTGATTTACCAACAGAGAACAAACCCACTTCTTTAAAGTATTTATAAATGTCTGAAACAATAAAATTTACCAATATGTTTGAATGTGATGGTGGCATGATTTGTGGTTTTAGTTAGATTTGTGAAAGTGCTATAACTAAAAACAGAATGATGATTATAATAATAGAAATAATAAAGAAGTCTAAGAACTGCTGCATACATTTTGCATTGATTGGGAGGGAGAAAAATATGAGCCTCTGCTACTATGCAGGTCACATCTATCTCATGTCTGAGAAGTTGTAAGAAATTAAGACTAAGTTATAAGTGAAGAATTCAAGTCACTATGCCCCCTAGTTTGCAATTTACCCTTCCCACTTCAGGAAGGCATCCCTCTAGGTGCATCTGCCAAAGAAGTCTGCCTCCTTGGAGGCATCTTGACCATCTACTCACTCGCTTCTATGGTTCTTTATATCATCTCCAAATGACATTCAAAATACTCGTGTTTAATCTTTACTCTTTTTATTACTAGACACAAGAGGGAGAAGAAGCGTGCTAATTTGTTTGCTACTGCTAAGTGAAGAAACACGGACTTGATTATCTCCTAACTCATGTAAGGTTACCCCAAGGAAGAGCCAAGTAGTAAATGAGGTTGACTTTAGTATCTGTGCTTCAGTAATTACAAGAGAAGAGTAGCTAGAGACTTATCCTTCACTGACTACGTACTGCTTTAGAAAATACAATGAACCGAGAATTCCCCCAAGGAACCCAAACACGACATTTCCCTTCAACTCCACAAATAAAATTTTAGGTATCATGGTTGTGAAAGAGCTTTGAAAAAAATAGATAAAACTAAAAAAATGTGAAGGTTTGTAATGGAACCACTCCTCCTAAAATGCTATATTGCATTTGTGTGAGTACAACTGATAGCACTGAAATGTAATATTGCAAAGAGTGAATAAATTGTGGTGACTTAAGACTATTAAGTATGATGATCGGGAATTAGCATATTTTGATAGGATTATCTACGTTTTTGAGTGATTTTTTTAAATTTGGGATGCTTAAGAATGATTTTTTTCCTCATTTGGAGAATTGAGATTAATAAAGGTTAATTCTATTTGCATCTGTCTCAGTGTTTGAAGACTGCTCCTGTGGGTCTAGGAATCAATCACAGATGAATTAAAATGAAGCTTATTTTTGGCTCTATTCTCCTTTCTGACTTCTTTCCCCTAGGTGGTGATAGCTACAACTCCCTTCTCTGTGAAATAAACAAAAGAAAGAAAGAAAAATGAAAAAAAGGAGAGCCTCCCTCACCCTCAACTACAAAACACTTTGTTCTTTCATTTTAACATCTCTTGGATGATTCAGGCAAAGAAGATTTCCATGTGCTACTTATTTGCCATTTCTCTAGTAAATGTATTGATGATTGGGGGAATCTATATATACAAGTCTGAAAATTCTTGAAGGCCTAAAGCCTCATCTGGGAAGAAACTAAAGGCAAAACTGGGACTCATTTCGCTGCTTGCATGTTTGACCACCTGCTACTTTCTATAATTTTCCCCAAAGCCAATTCTCTGTGTCTGAGTGGATTCATTGGGACTCTTCCTCATTAGGCGACAGTCTTTCTTTTATGAGATAGCAGGGGGGAAGTGAGTGAGCACATGGAGACTTCTCTTTTGCTGGAGGGAAGAGGAGGACAGGATGTACCCACACCATTTTAGCAATGCTTGTTGTGTTTCAAGTGTTCTTATGAAAGATTTCTCAGATAAACAGTACTACAAAGGGGTTCCAGTCAATCTGGTACAGCCTGTGTAGTATCTTATAGTTGTGGTTATCAAAGGGTGACTTCTCAAGTCAAAAGAAGTATTAGTAGAGGGTGACCTGTTGCAGATACAAGTTTTTGGAACCTAACCCAGACAAACTGAGGACAAAGCTGAACCATGGATGTGTGAACACAACCTCCAGCTGACTCTGGTGTCTAGTAACATTTGAAATCATCTGCCCTGTAGAGGACTCATCTTCTTTTCCCTCTCAGATCCCTTGCACTAACGCTATCAGTGAGGTTGATTTCCTGCAATGCATCTTTTAGTATCACAACTTTTAGTTCAATCAATATTCAACTTTTATCTTATTGTAATTCTATTCACAGAACTATCTTCTTAGCTCTGCTCTATGATTATATTTTCTTTTTATTTAAACTTCCTGGAGCTAATTATTTCCTTTCCACTTGCTTCATTTGCTGTGTTCTATCAGCATTTTCCCAAATCAGCTTAAGAGAATCATAAAATTACCCTAAACACTCTTGTGCTCTTGGTTGTGTACAGCAACCTGCGCTCCCTCAGGCACGCGATGAGAGCTTCCACCTGGCGTCTCTTAGCTGTGCTGGTCTTGTTGTCTTTGGAGTCTTAGGCAGAGCTCGCAGTCTGGGCGTCCCTTTGTCCTCTACTACTGGTCTTATTTCTTCTTTATTCGCATCCTCCTCCCTTGATTAATTCCTTTTATCTTTTTTTTCTCTTTCTTGATAAAGGATGCATTCAGGTTAATGTCCCTGAAACTCATTTATGGAAATCATTTTGTTCTACTCCTACACTTCAACATTGGTGATTTTGTTGTTGTTACTATTTTCTTTTGAAAATAACCTACCAAAAAATGACACTAAAGCCCTGTGTTCATGGTGGAGCTTGTCTACTGATGGCTTCCTCTGTCAGAGAACCTGATCCAACAAAGACCTAGTTGTATTATTAGACAATTCTCCAAATTTAAAGTCTGTATGTCTTTTGTGTCTGTATGTCTAAGTGTTCTCCACAAGAACATTTGGATTTGTTGTGATTATGGAGAATAGCAAATTTATGTCTAACTTCTGATCAGTGTTACTGGAGTCAAGAACCAATAGAGGCAAGAGGACTGACCCTTTAATTTACACACTGCCATCTCTCAGGCCTATAGCTTTCCTAGACCTCTATTATACTGACTTTGTATACCTTGGAAATTCTCTAGTCCAGTTTACCCACAGTAGAAATTTTCAATCTCCAGCAGCTTCTTGGCTGTGTGGAATCTAAGATTTCTTAAAAAGATATTAAAACAATTCCTGTTTTCTGTCCCATATCATACATGGGATGTCACAGATAAATCATGCCAGGAAATTTTGGAAATTTTTTTCTGGAATTCTACATCATGAAAAAGCTTCCCCCCTACTAGAGTCCTCCTTATAACACACAATTTTCACTTTCTCCTCCCTACGAACTTTATTACATCCATAACTGGCTGGTACAGAGCATGAGAAGAATAAATGTGTAAGATGCTGAGAAGGGGGACCAACAAACCATAATGACCAGACGATGGGCTGGACGAGTAAATCGGTCACTGGGTAACTGAGTTCAGTGTATGGTGTTGGAATTTACTGTACTGGAAGATGTAGGAGAAAAAGAGGGCTTGGAGGTCACATAATAATAATAATAATAATACATTTATAATATGCGCTCTGTTTTTAATTTGTCAATATTGCAGTGTTTGCATATCTTTCAACAGATGATTTCCAACACTTAGTTGGTTCACTTCTAGTTGTCCGGAGGTGTTTGCTAGAGATAAAGATGTGCAATATACAAAAAAATGGATGCTATTTTATAAGTATGAGAGAATCTAAACCTAGTAGGAAATGAAGTAAAGGGAGCAGAAAAGGGAATTCCAGTAGACATTAACATTTTATGGGTAGTTGAAAAATAATTTTATGAAGAAGACAGCATTTTCTATCCTGCAAGAAGCAAATTGTATTAGATGTGCAAGAAATTGACAGAGGGGAACATCTAGGAAGGACAACGGAAGAGTGAGAAGAATTGGGAATGAAGAGATTTCACACCAAGATGAAAATCTGACACACATGAAAGACAGAAAATGAGCTGTTAGGTAGAAAGATGGCATCTCTACTTTCCGATGCCATTTTTTCAGAAGATCTGAAAGGTGGATCTTAGAGATATGAGAGTCTCGAGGAAGAATGGTTGTGCCAAAAGCCATGGACAGGCACTTAGATGTACTATAGTTATATTTTTTTTTTGTGAAGAGAAATGATGGATAAATCATCTTAAAACTGCAAACTCAAGCCTGAGACTTTATCCTGTAAAATCGGTAGTTAATAGTCATGTGCAAAAATGTGCATAATTGGAGGCAACATTAATACTGGAGGAAACACAGTTCTGGAGAACATGATGGATTGGCTGTAAAGTTTAGAACCATTTATAATGTTCAAGTATGCACTCTGAGTTGATTTGAAATATTTCATACTTGAGTTTCCTAATGGAGTTAATTAATCACAACTGATTTCATTGCAAGCACACCAGCAACCAGAAACAACGCAACCACAGCATAAATGGAAATCAAGGCATATCACTCCTATGTATTTAGAGGTGAGGAAGAGATTTTTTTCCCTAACCTTTCATTCTTACTTTGCTAGTATGTTGCATTCCAATATAGTTAGAAATCCAGTTATGGTTACAGACTCTCAATTTCTGCATTGTTGAGGGGGCAGGAGTTGAAGCTATTACATTACCTTTATTATTCTTCTTGGACTTGCTTGGGAATGCTCAACAAAATGTTCCACCATTTAAAAATTCCTACCTACATGCATATAGATTTCAACAAATGGTCCAGAAACATGGCTCCATTATCAGAAGAATTTGGAATGTGTCCGCTGTATGCACACACGCAATTGGATGCAGAATTTAAGAAGGGCAAAGAGAAAAGGGGGAAAATTCCTATTTCTTGTAGGCTGGTTTGGCACCCACAAAACTGAGATCCAGCTTCACTGATGATCTCCCCATGACTGTAGAGGGCTGTACTATATAAAAGAGGAGGCATTTGTGGATATATAGGGACAGCATAGGAAGGAAACGGGATAGTTCAGTGAAGAAACAGGAAAAAGAAGAAGAAACAGTGAACCTATCAATCGCACACAAGTCTATTTCACTTTTGTTTTATCATCAGTAAAGTCCCATTGGCATAAATCAACAATTTGCAATACCAATGTTAAAATTAAATGTTTTAAAATCAAATTGACTTTTGTATTTAGCTTAATTTCTGCCAACAGGTCAGACTGCAAGTGTTAGGGAAGCACTCCTTTGATTTATTGCACTGTGTGTACACATGGTGTGCTTCAGGAGCTGATCATTCAATTGTATAGCCTCATGGTTTTGAATTATTTAACCTGAGAAATATTAAGTTTCTGTAATATAATCATAATTTTCATTTTTGTTTCTGGATTACCAAAATCCAGTTCTGACTTGTGCAACAAAGTATTTCTTCTGCATTCCTGAAGGTCTATTTGTTTGACATTCTTTTAGAAGCCTAAATAAAAGGATGTCTTGGATAATCCTACTAAAATAAACCTGTTTATTATGTACTTTATTGGGCATGTCACCCAACTAAGGCAAACAGATTGTTTTATATGAAGTGTTTATATATTGCAAAAAAGTTACAAGAAAAAATTATGTCCTTATTCCACCATATCATATTTAAATTTCAAACATAGATATATTCATTGTTAAAATCAAATAATGAATATTTAATAGGAAAACACTTTTAAAACATAACTGTCTAGTAGTCTCTATTTCCATCCCTCTAAGAACAACTAAAAGAAAAGTATAACTATGGAAATGATATATACATACATACATATATGCATGTGTAACTGTAAGTGAAATGTTTTATGGTGGTCATAAACGCATCTATACAAAATACCTGGACATATCATGACAATTAATTTTATGTGCTCACAGAGTGCCCAGAGAGCTTGTCAAGTATTATTCTAAATGTGGCTCTGAAGGGTTTTTTATTGATGAGATTAGCATTTGAACCCACAGACTGAGTAAAACACGTATTTTTGCTCTGTGTGGGTGGCCCTCATCCAATCCACCAAAGGAAGCCTGTATAAAACTAAGGAGAAATAAGAGGTAATCCTCTCTCTCTTTATACTGGGCTGTCTGCAAGCTAGAACACTGGTCTCCTCCTGAAGTCAAACTTGGACTGAAAAAGATACTGTAGGCCTCAGGTTTAGATTATATCGCATCATTGACTCTCTCGGGACTGCAGTTTGCCAACTGCAGATATTACACCTTCTCAGCTTCTATAACGCACAGGAACTAATTCCTATTTGTTCTTTTTTCTCTGTAGAACTCTAATAAGCCTTGTGCATGCACACACACACACACACACACACACACACCTAGCATAAGATAGTAATACACTTCTAACAACGGAGGAGAATTTGGAATTTTAAAATATCGCTAAGCATTAGATTGTGCTTAGCTTGTTCCTAGTTTTTGGAAGTATCAGAACTTCAAAATCTAGAAGCTGGAAATAATTATGTTTGTTTTATTTATGAAATATATGGAAGTGGACTGCTTTTAGGGACATACGTGATGAAGAAAACAATTGAAGTCATTAAGCCTCAGTGAGTTAATTAAAATGTTTACCCATCAGAATGATTTTGTGTTGAGTTAAATTCAGGTATATCTCTCTAGGGGTGGCATCGGTAACCCATCTGAATTTTCAATCCCGTCCAAACCTGAAAAAATACATGAAAAAGATAATTAAATTTATAATTAAACCAACACTAAGGAATAACTTGAGAGAGAAGTTTATAATTTTATTCAAAACTTTTCATTTAAAGACGCATTCTGATTTTCAAAAGTAAAGCAACTTTGGTGATATATTGCATTTTTTCCCATGATTCCTGCCTTCTGTAGGTATTTCCATAGTCTTTAAAGTTAATTCTAGGCTTCCACATACTTAAATGAAAAAGAAAAGCAGTAAAGTTGAGTATCCCAACTCCTTTTTGGCAACAAAAATAGGTGTGTCCTATATATGGAGGCACATGCCTGTAATCCCAGCACTTGGGAGGTTGAAGAAAGAGGATCACCGTGAGTTCAAGGCCAGACTGAGCTCTATATTGAAACTCTGCCTCAAAAAACCAAACAAACAACAAACAAACAAACAAAACTTCCTTTAAGATGGAGAATGATTTTTAGTACATTTGAAAATAATTTTCCTTCAACAGACTCCCAGTTTTCTAAATCTTTTTGAAATGTTCCTATTTTTTCTCTTAAACTAGTTGAGCAGAGGTTACATGTAGGGCATTTGAAAAACTCCTCATGAGGAGAAATAAAGATTTGAGAAGTGTATTGTTCAGAAGAAAGTGAATTTGTGGCTTGCCCAGTTGGAATAGAGGTCCAAGAAAAATACTTCAGCAATGAAATAGAAAGTTCTTTCCTTGTACAAATCCAGAGGAAATAATGAGTGGCAGCAGCTGAGTTTGAAACTCTGTGGGAAACAGGAAATGAGGTGGTCCTGAGCTCTGCCACGGAGAGGAGAGATCTGACATATCAGGAAAAGCAGGGCCTTTAGCGAAACCCCTCCAAAGACAGTGAGAACTTCAAACAGATGCTTCGAGAAGGACCATGTCTGTCTAAACATGGTGGATTAAACACACATCTCTGCTCTTTCTCAAGGGTCTATTAAAAAGCTAGTAAAGGGAAAAGAGGTTATCGGGTGCAGAAATGAGCAGAGAGTAGGAAGAAAGAGCTGCAAACTCACTCGTACAAGGAAATAAATGTGAATTTGCAGAAAGGGGAACTGGACACCAACTGAATACAAAGAGAACCCCAACAAGAACTTGACCATCTATAATGCAGAATTCCAAAAAGCCACAAGAATTAGGGGTGCCATCTAACACTGACATTCCACTTGAGATGTGAGGTTGAAAACAGGGTTGTCTGCTGTCTACATACAGAGTATTAGATCATCTTCATCCAGACAGCTACAGAAACCAGGGAATCACTGAAATCATACCGGTATCCAGGCCCTATGCCCAGAAATTCTGATTGAAGTTAGCCTAGATGACACCTGGGTATCTGTATTTTGCAAAGGTACCTGAAATGATTCCGATGTGTAGTCAGGGCTGAAAACCACTGTTCTTGTGCGCATCACATAGTGACTGTTCTGCAAAACAAATCAAACCAAATCAAAACAAAACAGGCTATGATGTAGTGATCTTACTCAAGATTTCCCATCTAATAGGACTGAACTAGAAGCAGAAGCAATTCACTCTCTTTAGGATTTCCTTCCCTTGATCCTCTTGAGTCCAGTTCTGCCTATTAGAGGTGATTTGACTTAGTCCCAACTAAGTATGATTTTGAGCCTCTAGATAAGTTCAACCAGAGCCCTAGCAGAATTTTGTAAGGCAAGATGTTGGATATATTTTAAAGGTGGGAAAACAGCATCAATTTCATGCACTATTGAATTACGATCTTGAAAATATTGTTTGTCTTGTTTACTCATACCTCTGTGCCCCATGAGAAACACAGACAGGACAAAAGAAACAAACAAGAAGGTTGGGCAAGGAATTAGATACCCTTTGGGACTGACTTTAACATCCAGATCTCCACATTTAAAATGAGATTGCAAGGTTTTCATGCCATGTATTTTCACATCATTGTGTTTCCATGCCACGAGAGCATTTTTTTGATATAAAACAATATGTCTCTGAAAATAGAGTGCTGTCCCTTGGAATGAAAGAGAATGAGGAGTTAGAACCCCTGCAGGTTGTTCTGTCAGTACTAATTCGAGTGCTAAGGTTCTATTTGCAAACCTAAGTAAATAGGAATGTAGACAGCTTGAACAAGATGAAATTGAGATATTGCCCAAAGGGACAAGCTGATCAGGCAGAGCTCAGCATACACGTGAATCAAGAACATCTGCAAAATCTTTCACTCTGCCCCCTGTAGTCTGGCTGGACCGTAACAAGAGTGGCTTAACCTGTGACACCTGCAGTGGAGAGCAGAGAGCCATCACCAGACATTCTGACAGCCTCTCCAGATTTTGAGAGCTTCTGCTAGACAACAGTCACATCAAACTACTCTGCAGCTGTCTATCACGGTGAACTCCAGCAAATTCAGATTCCTGGTCTCATCAGCAGCAATAAATACTTCTTGCATAGTTAACGAACACATAGTAGCAAAACCAAGTTTGCACTAGATTTGAGGCTAGAACATTTTCCATTGTAGACAATACACATTAAAAAGCATCACAGAATTCTTCCCTAAAGAGAGTAAATAGCTGTTTATATAATCAAAAGTTTGAAAATCTAGAAGTAGCCTGGATCTTCTGTGATTGGAGTAAAGCTTAATGAAGCCATAGAAAGATGCTTTCTGTGTGAAGGTTTTGTCCTATACAAATCAAGCACCATTGTTCCAACGACCTGGGGCTCTCGGCTTGAGTAGGCAGCTTTCCAAGGAGGTAAAGTGGTGCTATTCATACTCAAAATGTTTCACTCTTAGAGAAACCATTGAGAATGGTTACTTAGCCTGGGCAGGGAGAAGAGATGTCCCTTCCTATAGGACAGAGCTTAGCTTCTAGAGATGGGGAACATTATTTCAACTAGCACTGGTCCAGAAAAGCTAATCAACTTGAAGAGTAAAACTCACAGTAATAATCCAAACTATCTGTGGATGATGGAAGCCAGCTTACCCCCTGCCCTGCATGTACGTTCATGCACACGCACACGCACACACACACACACACACACATATTGCCAAAAGCTGAAAGAAACTCCTCTCTTAAGAGGTCTCAAGTATCCTTCCACTCAGTTTATAAAGCATAGTGTATAGCTACAGTTGTGTGGAATAAAAAGATTTTTCCCACTAACAAAAATGACCCCTCGGCATTAAAATACACCTGTTCTGAAGAAAGATAATTTGCTTTGGTAAATATTTCTTATAGCATCTTGTTCACCAATGGCAAACCGAAAACATGGCCAAAGAAATAACCATCTCTGTAAGAGTTCAAATAAGGTAGGAAGAAATGAGAGAAAATCAGCCCTAGAATGATATGCCTTTAATTTTTTATTTGATTTTCAAAATGTCTTGATTTGGTGTAGGTTCATGTGTGTGTATTCATTCATATTCACTTGTAGAACACAAAAGTACTCTTTATCGTGCAAAAACAGTCATATTGGAGGAACTGGTTGCTGGGTAACAATTAACCCAAAGTTAATGCAAAAGGTACTCTTTGGGAAAAATTAAAAGAAAGGCACCTCTTTCTCCAGGCTGATTACAACTCAGCTACACGACGGTTTTCACCCCCTGCCAACTATTGCTGTAGAGTACAACATGCTTAATCTTAATGGCTATGCTGGAAAGAAAAGGCACTGTAGCCCTTGTATCTGCTTTGAATTACCTTATGAGAAAGCAGTAACAACAAGAACATACCACTTGGTGAGTTTTCCTACTTCAAGAAATGACATATTTAAATTAGGTCTTGAAACAGAGCTTTGAAACCTAAGGCTCCATGAGCCCTTGGAAATATGATGTCTTTTGCACACATAAATCTGCATTTTTCTAGAAACAAGGGTTTGCAGATATGCCATGACCCCAAGAAGTTTAGCTTTAAACTAAAGCGTCATGGTATTAATAATTTAGAAATGTACAGGAAAATAATATGACTTTTTAAAAATGTCCCTGGAAGATACAGATGAATTTCTAATATATTAGAATCTGAATTCACCATACTTGCTTGAAAATAATTTCTTATCATGGTAGATAATTTCATATGAAAACTTTTACTGAATTATTTATAGTCTGATTCAACTAAGAAGTTGAGAAAGGATTTATCTTTGTTTATATACTATATAAATAAAATAAGTATGTCCCATAAAATTACTTGTTATTGGTAAGTTAGCTGATTATTCATGTAATACACACATTGATGTCTATATTGTTGTTGTAGAAAGTTTTAATTTTCATAGATGTAATTACATCATTATTGAAATATAACATCTCTCAATTTAACAGCAGTGATTTTTCCAGAAGGGCTGCATCAAAGTTAGTCTGGCTTTAAAACACAACCTTTAATTTTTATTTGCTTAGCAACCTTTTCTCCATAGAGACAGCAATTACTTTCATAAATATCCTTATAAACAGAAAAATAAACTTTTACTTAATATAATAAAACTGATTTATGCACTTTGTTTTCCTCTTATTTTTCAAATAATGAAAAAATGAGCTTTTTATGTTAACCTCAAAATGAAAAGTGATTTGTTTTGCATACATTTCACCATTGTATTTATATTCACACATTTTCAGAATTAACTTCACAGATTTTCCAGAATTCATTCTCTGTAGATGCTGAAAAGAAAGAATGAGAATAAAAGAAAGTATCCAGTGGAATCCAGTTATCCTGAGAAGTTTTGGATGAAGGTCTCATCTTTCTCCATTTCTGGAGTAGCATTCTAATCTCCTGAGGAAACTCCGTCTTTTTTTTTTTTCTTTCCTCCCAATTGATTTACAATTCTGTTACAATCCTGTAATTAATGCGTCTATCTAAAGGCAGGTCAGTTAAGCAATATGACTATTAACACTTTTTTAGAGAGGAAAGTAGAGTTTTAAAGATTCTCAGGTATGTAATTGCTCACCTGCAAAAGAAGGAGCAACAGCCAGGTGGGGCAGTGCTGGCCGCCAGTAGCGTCCAGTCTGACAGATCTTCATGCTGTGAAGTCTTTCTCAGGCTGCCACACAGCCGAAGGAGTAGCAGCTGCGCCTTGAGATGGAGACTGGGCAGCCCACACCACATGGAATCCACTGCAGTGTCCCGGTTTCTGTGCATGCCTGCCTCGGAATGCTGTGGAAATTCACGTACCACTTCCAGAGTTCAATTTCTAATTGTCTGGGAAGTAGAAACCTCCTTAGGAAGCCCTTCTTTACCCAGTCTCAGGTTTATTCCACTACATTTCAGAGAGTCGCATTTCTGAATTTAGGCACTTTTTGTTCTAATTTGTAACTTGAGACGGCTGGAATTGACTCCATATTCATTTAAATCATAACTTGTGATTGAAACAAAAACATAACTTGTGATCTTCGAAGGTATTATATTTGACAAATACTTGGAATGCATCAGACTTCTACAATTATACTACGTTCAAAAAATAGACTATTCCAACTTTCAAATGAAGCGCCTGAGAATCAGACACACAAGACCAAGGTCAGAATCCATATGTGAAAATAGCATTGCAAAACACAGCTGG
The DNA here is from genome assembly GCA_004363535.1 of Dasyprocta punctata. NCBI lineage: Eukaryota > Metazoa > Chordata > Mammalia > Rodentia > Dasyproctidae > Dasyprocta > Dasyprocta punctata. Next base: position 84,934 of record RJWM01000987.1, read on the forward strand.
GGACATGATTAAGTTTCTTCTTACACTAAGAAGTATACAGTTTCTATTTCTGTATCATTTCTGCCAAAATGTGAAGGTTAAAAGTGAATCTGAAAAACCAGGAATAAAGGTATGACTCGATCTCAAGCTAAAATTAACGACAAGGCTTTCTGTTCATTTGTTGTTCTTTCCTCTTGCTCTCCCTATCACTACAGTTATATTTTTGCTTTTCTTCTCTCAAACACTCATGGAATTCTGAGGGCAGAGCCCAATCATGGCTAAATGGCTTTTGACACAGGATGGAATGCACAGTTTCTTAAAGAGAAGCAGGTCTTGAAATTAGGCAAAGTTGCCATCTTATCTATTCCCGACCTATGGTGTCTTCCTTGATTTTGTAAGGGCAACTTCCACATCAGAGTGCAAATGCATAAGTCATAAAATGAGAAAATGTACAGATTAGGAGTTAGATGAAATGCTGATAAAACAAAAAGTCGTTAACGATGCAATCCGGCATCTCCATTTGTTTTAAACCGTGAGTATGTGTTGTTTCTGGAGCTTGCTTCGCTTTTCCTCTTAGCAACTGTTAAAGTTCCCTTGGAAATTTTGAGCCTGAGCTGCCTGAGCCATTGTACGAATCTTAAACAGAAGGTAGCATATCTAGGGCAGGTAGCTAAGAATACGACTGTGGCATTCAGAGTGACAAAAGTCAAAGGAGATAACATGCTTGAAAGAGCACAGATTTTTAAAACCTGAATTTAGGACCTGGATTCAAATTTATTTGGCTGCATTCATTTTTTTTTTTCTTTTAGCATCACTATTTTTTTACACAAAAAGTAATCCCTAGGGACAAACTCAGAAGAGCATTATTTTGAGATTTTGGTGTTTGCTTCTTTCTGAATGCCTAACAAGGACCTGGCATTGATACCTGGTTTTTTTTTTTTTTAAATGAGGCATCATTTACATTGCCACTGCATTTAAGAATATACAATTATTGTTGATAAATAAAACTGAGTTGCTCTAAATTTCAAGATACTTGTGATATAATCTTTTTATTTTTCATATTATGATACATTATATTTTTAAAACTCAGACATTTTTGTCACTGACTTATAAAATGATGGTTTTGTGTTCAGAAAAAGCACTCAGTTTATGAACATTTTATGGGGTTGTAATGTAAACAGAACTTACTAAGTATAAAAATCATTGCACTGATTTGCAAGGCAATTGGTTAATGATGTCATTCTGCATCATATAATATTTCAACTGAATTTTAAAACAGAAAATATTTATTTTCATCTTTTTTGGTACTGCATGAAGAGGGACATAAGAATTACATGCTACTGAGTTCAATTTGCTACCGAATGAAACAGCAGACAGATGATACAGAACTTTTTCAGATAAAGGCATCAAATGTACCAAAAGGAAAAGATTCATCATCACTTTGCTGGTATTTGACACCTGAATATTCTTCACAATCTAAAAACATGAAAGTTTTAACTGTTGTAAAATAAAATTCATTTTATTTGATAGAAGTTATCTGCCATGTGTTAAGGTTGATATGTAGATGTCCCCCAAGAGACTCAGGTACTTGGAGGTGAGGTTTTCGGAAGCTAATTGAATTCTGGGGATACTGCACTGCAGAGGACGAGGGGGTCTGGTCGTGGTGGAATGGTCGTCCCTGAAATGATGCCTGTCCTTCCCCGGCTCTCCCTTTTCTCTCTGCCCCTTCATGGTGGGAGCAGCCTTTCTCCTCTAGACACGTTCGCTACAGACTGAAAATGTGAGCCGAAATACACCTTGCCTTTAGGTTGCGGCTTTCAAGTATTTTATTCTCAACAACAAGAAAGGTGAGTAAGGAACCATGATCGAATCCTGATAATTGTGTTTCTTTCTCCTGCTATTAGGAAAAGTGACTCGATTCGTGCAGGCATTCCAAACTATTCTGCATGGGTAAAATGTTTTTGAAAGTACTCTTTACTAGGCAATTAGAGAACGAACTGACTTTCCATGCTTGATCTAAGGATGCTAAAAGACACATTTATGAATTTCTGTTTAGCTGGATTTCTCCTAAGAGTTCTATTTTCTCAACATAACTTCCTTTTTTCTTTTAGCATCAACTTGAGTATCTCTTATATTTCATAGAAATATTGGTTATCTTTAGTAAAATAAGTTTCCCTCTGGTTACAAATGACTTGTGAATGTGATGAAAGAAAGTTCATTGATCTTAAATCCAATAAGATTGCATTGTGCAGACGGAAGCCTTTATGAATGCTCTTTATTTATAGGTTTTTACTAATTTACTAAGCTCAAAGGGCTCAAGGTACTGGTTTCTCTTATGATTGTGCCTTGGAAGCCAATCGTAAAATTGCCAAAATAATATTATAGATAAAATCATTTTTACTTAGGCTTGAATTCATACAGTAGCTCTATCCCATTAAAGTAACTAGTGTCTTCAGAATTCAATGAAATCTTGCTTCTTTGGTATTTTCATTCATGGGATGACTGATTTTTTCATGGAGCATTCATTTGTAGTTTCATCTTATTTAATATCCATTTTTGAATAATTAAAAGCAAAATATCACCATAAAAAGTGGTCTTCAAAAATTGTAATATCAGCCAAAGCCTTCCTGAGAGTGGTACTCATTTACAATAACATCGTGATAGCATTTACATTAATTAATTGAGAATCATTTTCTGTTCAAAAACATTTAAAATGTCTTTTTAAAAATCACTTGTCTGTATATTCTGTTTTTCAGTAACTGAAACATTAGCAGTGAGGTGTATACTTAGGTACTGCAGTATAATGCTCCCAAAGACCCAATAAACAGTTGCGTTTATTTCTCCATAGATTCAACTGAGTGGCAATTTAGACACACGTTTAGGAAATAAATGGCCCTCATTGTACCCTAATTGTCTATTAGTCATCTTGCCAATGAAGTCCAGCTGTAGCATTCTTGGGGCGATTGAACACGAGCCCTGGGATGTGCCCACCATTTCCAAGAGAAGGGAAATTCCAACCCAAATAATTGATAGTTCAGAGTTTCTCCTTATATCTTCTTCCTTTCTGCCCCTGTCCTTTCAGAATTAACATTCGGCTTGAAGGCTTTGTCTGAAAACCGATGCTTATTCCTCCATTGCCTTTCTTTTGCTGCCATAATTCTTCAGCTATGGGGAAATAAAACCTATGCATTTCACACCGCTGTGCAGTAATCTGTGCTTCGGGTGGGTTTCTGTATTTACAAGTGACTCTCAACTGAACTACAGGAAAGCATTTCCATGTCAACGCTGGAGCAAGGTGTGTTGATGCAGTCAGCTCCTGTTCAGTGAATAAGCGTGTTTACTTGAGTAATAAGCACTTAAGTGCCAATATGGAAAAGTTCATGTTAACAGAACTACTGCACGTCACATAGCTCAGCACTATGCAGATGTGAAGAATCTTTAAAAGACATAGTCATAAATCCAGATAGGTCTACACAATTATGCTGCTGAAAAATGAGATGATACCATTACATTAAAAAAAAATAGATCCTATAGCAATCTATACCATATCATGTTGAATATAAATACTATTTTGAGAATGCATGTATTAAAAATTTTGAGGAGTGTCAACTCATCAGTCCTATTAGGCAGTTTGTGTTGCCAAGTGAAACTTTTAGTCTGGGGTCAGCAAATATCTGGCAGGATCCATCGCCAGTTCTGAACGAATGGCAGGCATGGCTAATCAATCATGGTGCTCTTTCTTGCTGAGTCCAGATTCAGTCTTAGGTATTATCACAAGTGCCAGACCCATTACTCTATCTAATAACTGTCTGAAGAATTGTGCTGCAAAGATTGGATCTGGAATCACAGGTTTGGGCTGCTCTTCAGGGGTGCAGCAGTTGAACAGAACTAGTAAAAAACCAAGAGTAGCTTGAGTATATAAAAATAATTATGTTTACATTTTCTCATTGTTCAGTTAAAGGTAGTAATTTATACATTCCAAGAAATGAATAATGGCTTTCAAAATCTCAACTACAGTGGTAATAGTGTTTGTCATCATGTACTCCTCTTATTTTTTTTTTTGTTAAAACTTCTTTTAAAAATTGTCAATCTTTATTATTCACAAGGTGCCACTTGTGACTTTTCCTCGTTTGACTTCCGTCCCTACCATGCTACTTTATTCAGATTAACAATTGCTTCCGTACAATTAAGTCCCATAGACAACTTTTGTCCTTTTTCCTTGATTTTGAAGCAATCTTCAATATTGTTGAATCTCTTTTTTCCTTCTTCAACCTTTCTTTCCTTAATATCTCCTACAGCAAAATTTTAGATTCCTTCTCAATCATTTTGTCTTCTACTTCCTTCTCTTTCTTCTCTTCCTCCTCATTTTTGTGGTCCTACCTAAATCTGTAAATAATTTTTTAACTCTTGTTTGTCAGGGCTCTGGACAAATATCTCATTTCTTTTCCATTTGTGTCTTCTTCTCAGGGTGAATTTAACTGTACTTATGGCTTAAATTATCTTCTAGACACTTCGTACCCCAACTTCAACTCCATATTTAGAGGGCAAATATCTCTCTTAGGTTTCAGGTACATAATTCCAAATGCCATGTTTGGTACCTGTCGAATCAAATCAAAACTGAATACTTTGCCTTCTCTTTAACTACTGCTATTCCGTTAGAGTACTGTATCACAAGAGATGGCCATTTCCTTCATCCTGTTACTCATGTTAGAAACATGAGTAACAGGGAAAGTCTCTTGAGTAGTTGCTTCACATGTCACCATCATTTTAGTATGCTCTTCTTTTTTTGATCTTTTATATATATTTTTATCTGTCCATTCTTTCAGTTACCATGACCACTGTTCAAATTAATTTCTCTTTTCTACTTTTATCTTATCCAAATTATCCCTCACACTGCCAACTGAGTCCTTGTTATGAAACTGGCATGCCACTTCATCAATTGAAACTCTTTTTGTCCTGTACATAAAGTCTAAAATTCTCCCAAGATTCTCTGTGACCTGGCTTCTTTCTAAGTCTCTGATTGCAAAATACAGTTTCTTTACTATGTCTATTTTGTGCTTATCTCTGTTAAATATAAAAGGCATTCACTTTACTGAGCAGTGTCACACATTTTATTCCTCTCCCAGTATTCTGTACATCCCTTCATTATTTAAGTAGCTCTTTATAGAATAAACCTTCTCTGAAAACTCAGTTTAAGCCAGTAGTTTCTAATGTACACTTCTACCACTCTTAATACTTGCCTTTTTGGAAATAGTACTGCACAGGTCTTTTTTATTAACTTTTTAAGTACAGGGTTTATAGTTGTCTAGCTCCTGGCTACATTCTCAACATAGACCCCTCAGAAATACTTTGGAAATATTGGTATTTCGAGGATTTCTATAAGAGAATTTAAAGTGCATTTTTCATCCTTAAGGGTACCATTTTTTCTTTGGAAAAACTTGCTTCTTTAACAGATATAATAAAGTGAGGTCAGTGGGGTCTTGGTCTTCCCAACTCCAAGGTCAAGGATAGTACAAAGTTTGGGTGTCTTCTTTTCTTTTCTTTGGACATTACATCTTGACAACTTGCCAGAAAAGCAGAACATGACATTTAGTTCTTTTCCAATGGAGGCGGTGTGCTATTCCTGAATCTCTGCCAGTTCCAGAGAACTATTTCATAGCACTCCCATCTCCAACACCACCACCCTCACCCTGAAGTTACTTCTCTGGACTCTGTAATGAATTCCATTTCTCTTCAATTAATATAAATTACTTGTTTATAAAATAGAACTCCCTAGTAGATGGATATCACTTTTTGTTTCCCTTTAACACATCAAAAATACATCACGATTTCTCTGGAATTTCGGGTTGGGATCCAGGGTTTGTATACTTCTTTTGTAACTGGAATTTTAAATAGGTAACTCTTAGTCTATGTCCTTATTCCTGCCAAAGTTAGACATTATGTGGTTCTCAGCATTTTCATTTCAGTTAACCTTCTGTTCATTTACTCAACATGACCCCAAAGTTTATTTATCACTGTGTATCAGATATTGACCAGATATCAAAATATAAATGAATACACACATCGTTTAAATTCAAATTATTAGGGATGAAATGTACCAATGAATTATTTCAAAATCTTGAGATTTGATAAATATTACAAAAGAGATTGTATACAAAATAAGAGTAACATACCGAGCAGTGGAGGAGCAGATGTCCATAACAATAAGGTGACACAAAGGAAGGTGACTCAGAGGAGAGCTACCAAACTGTGAAAAAGAGTAAAAGCAGCAGGATGTATTTATGAATGTACAGTGTTCTCACTTAAAATCACAGACTCCCAATCCAACTGTACTCAGACCCTACTTTTTCTTCTATGGTGTAGTTTTAAAAACCAAATAAAAGAGCAAAACAAAACCAATAAAAACACATGCCCGTGAAAGTCTACATTACCCTAAGCCTCTACACATAACCACATTTTTATAAGGAATACAGGAGACAGAGAAACATGCTAAATGCCACCACAAGGATGTGATCAGCAAATATCATAACTTGGAATACTCATACAATAAAATTTGCCCCTCTTGCAAGAAAGTCCTTGAGAAACAGAATGGAAATCCATAGAAGTGGAACATCTGTAAATTGAAATGATTTTAGGAGCCATAACAACCACATGAATCATGCAAATTTCATTCAAATATCAATTTATACATAGAAAAGTATGTTTCTGAGACAAGAGAAATTAAATGCTGACTGGATTTGGAGTAATGATTGTGAATTCATAGCTTTTTTTGCGGGGGGGTGGGGTAACCAGGGATCAAACTCACAACCTCACACCTGCCAGACAGGCACTTAGGCCACTGAGGTAAATCTCTAGCCCTACTTTCTGAGACAGGGTCTCACTAGGCATTTCAAGTTCATCTTGAATTCACTTTGTAGCCCAGGCTGGTCTCAAACTCACAATCCTCTGGCCTCAGCCTCTTGAGTGCTGGGATTAAAAACATGCACCACCACACCCAGCTTGTGAATTCATACCTTTGACAAGCTTGTTATTTTTATGCATAAAGAAAGTCCCTCACATTTCAGAAATACATGCACAATATTTATAAATAGATGCTCAAAACTTGCTTCAAAATTATCCACTTAGGAAGGGGGGAGGAGCCAGTAATGGTGGTGCACACCTGTAATCCCAGAACTTGGGAGACTGAAGCAGGAGGTTTGCTTTGAGCTACATAAGTGAGTTCAAGGCCAGCCTGCACTACATACCAAGACCCTGTCTCAAAAAAAGATGTATGTGGGGGGGAATGATAGAAAACGAGTAGATATAAGTTATTTTTAAATGGGTAGCAAAATGGGATTTAATTCATATTAAACTATTTATGTAAAATTAAATAAAAAGCTTCCATCTTCCATCTATCTACATATGAGATATGTGGTCATGGACAAATTACCATAAGATCTTTATTTTAACTTCATTCCCTTATCTGTGAAATAAGGATGGTAACTGTAAACTATTAATTACCATTGAGGTTGTTGGGAAGAACTAGTGCATGTCAGGGTTAGGTTCAGGTTTGATCCCGAAGAATGCTGTAATCATGTTTGACGTTATCAGTATGGCTGGTAGATCATTAGGAAAAATCCCATGCAAAAGAACAGCAGTAGAGCAAGCTGAACATTTGAAAAATCTATAGAAAGGATAAAGCCTTTAAAAACCAGAAATTAAGGTTTTTTTGGAAAATAAAATGATGGTCTTAGGGGAGCTTGAATATATTTGACTAATTCCTATATCATATGCCTATGATTCGAGAATTTAAATTCAAAATATAAAAATAGAACACAGAAAGAAATAAATTCATCTTGGTTTTTAAATTTCTACCAAGATCTCAAGAAACAGTTGATAATTGTACTTTTACATTAACGTGGCTCACTCATTTATATATCATATAGTACATTTCCAAGGAAAAGCAATTTTACTATGATAAAGTTTTTTGGTGCTATTGCCTTCATAAGAACCACTTTCATAGTTCACTACCCCTGATGTTTTTAATCTTCCAAGTTAATGGCTTTACCTAAATTCAACCAAACTCTATAAATCATGGAAAACACATATTACCTTCCATGTTAGCTATGACTGATTGTTTTATTAATATTATTAATACTTTGACAATTCTCTGTATATGCAGTCTATATTCTGGCGGGGATGTTTTTGCTGACTGTTGTGATGTAAGTGCTAATTTTAACAATAATCTGAGTTAATATATCACTGATGAGTTTGTGCTATTGAAATAATTTTCCAGAGTTAATGTGCTTCTAGCCTAGTTTGTTTGATTATTTTATTGAACATATGGGGGATGTTTGAATCAGAAATATTTTAAATTAACAAAATAATCATTTATGGTCATATGGACCTGTTGAAGGTAAAAAGCACTATAATACGGCCACATGATCTGAATAAACATATGGAACTTTTTCCTTGCAACATTTACTAACTTACTATTTATATAATGTTTCTAATAGAATTTGTGGAAGTGATTTATAATTGTTCTTAAAGAACTATTTTATTTTCAAGTGGATTCCACAGGGATTTTTTTGCTTATTTTTTCTTTAAAGAAACTTCTTTTATGAATAATTTTTTCCTCCCTAAAGACCACTGAAATTAAGCTTTTTTATAACTATATAAGTAAAATCTTTACAAATAAAAATATTAATTTGCTTCATATATCTAGGTCTATTGTACTATATAAATTTAAATCAAATTAAAATTAAACAGTCATCCATTTTTTGTTATGAACATCTCATAAATATTAGCAACTCTTGCTATCTCATGGATATTAACAAATATTAGTGTCCTATGAATCTTAAATATTGTGATATAAATGAGAAAGAAAGCTGAACCTGGTGGTTCAGGCCTGTGATCTCAACAGTTTGGGAGGCTGAGGCAGGAAAATTGCAAGTTTGAGCCCAACTTGGGCAACTGAATGATGTAATGAGACCCTGTCTCAAAACAAGAAATTAGAAAAGGGATGGAGAAATAGTTCAGTGTGAAGACCCAGGCTTCAATTCCCAGTACAAAGACTATCAAAAGAAGACAAAGCAGTTAAGTACACTGATTGTAATAAATAGTATTAATAACTGCAATTATAATTTACAAAATATGTTTTCATCTGCCAGCATTATGATAATTGCTTTATGTGCATCTCATTATTCATCCCTACAATCTTATTAGCAGTGGTGGTGCCTCTCATCTTGAGCAATAGCAAAGTTAAAACAAACAAAAAAAACTATCTAAGTGACTGTCTTACCCACCCTCTTATCTCTGGGACAAAATAGTCATCACCAGCAACTTAAGGGGAAAGGATCTTTTTGGTCAGCTGCCTGGCAGGATCCAAGGTAGACAGAGGATAGCAGAGAGGCGTGGCTAGGAAAAATGTTCAACCCATGGTATCCAGGAAGAGAGAGAAGGAAAGAGACAAGTCAAGGACACCTGCTTCTGGGACACCCCGAGACCCACTTTTTTCAACCAGGAACAGCAGTCAGCTCTGAATTTACAGATAGACTAATCTAATTAAGAATATAAGCCAGTTCTCTTCCAGAAGCTCCACTTTCGACCCTGAGACCTTAGGAGACATTTTAGATTGAAATCATGATAGGAACACCTGTGCTTATTTTAAAGGTTTAAAATGGTCTTTAATTTCCTCCTCCACTGTGGTTAGATTGCCATGAAGACCACTTATTTAGAAAGCCTCAAGCTAGTATGGCCTATGGTGTGGTTCCTACTAGCTTTCCATTTGGCAAAGTAGGAAGTCAATTCTGAGGCCAAAGTCTTACAAGTGGGGATTGTGAGACTCTATACTCACTGTCAGATTCTGGGAGAATGTCACTCTCCTTCTGGTCTTTATCCATGCTTCTTTCACCTTTCCCTCTTACTTGCTACAGAAGTTAAGGATAAAGAAAATGTGATGTTTATGAGAAACGGAGTTCTACTCTGGCAAAAGAAGGATAAACTTGAGACATTTTTAGGTAAATGGGAGGTGAGAATTCTACCACAGAACCACACAGGCCTCCTATTTTTAGGTAAATGGATGAACTTCAAGACTATAATCTTAAGTGAAATAAATCAGACACCCAAGTTTAAATAATACATTCTTTTGTATGAGAAACTCAAAGTGTAATTAAAGAAAAATAAAATAGAAGATAGATATTAAGAAGTAAGAAGACTTTTTCAAATTGAAAGAGGAACAAGAAATGGGAGCAGGGAAGGAAGGAAGGAAAAAGGGATTTAAAGAAAAATATTGAAGAAAATAAATGGAAATAGAGTTTTTGTAAATGGGAAGGAGAAGAAGATTTGGAGGGAGGGGAGGGCAGGAGACAAAAGAAGAATTAAGATGTGTTGTGTGTTTGTACAAATCCCCCATGATGTACATGTATGTACAGCAAACATGTGCTAATAAAGATACATTTTTAAAAAAGACTATGAAAAACAAAGTTAATTATTAGCAATGGTTCACTTTAATTTGTGAAGCCAATGATTCATCCATCTCTCCCCACCCTACACAAAAACTTCTTTCACTGGTACAACAACTCCATCTTCTTTTCTTCTATCTCTCCTTTTCTCCATTATTGCCTGATCTACTTAGCCTACTGAGTCCTTGCAATAGGGTTTTTCAAGTATTAGTTTTCCCCATTTGTGAATGCCAGTGACAAGGACAGAAGAAATATAACTTTTGAGGTTGAGACAGCTCCCAGTAATCAAAGGAGGGTGTTCTTGAAACAAAAGTCACATTTCAAATTTTATTCAGTGTATATGCTGTAGATATTTGGGTTCCTTCTTTTATAAAAATGTTTATGTTTTCAGCCTATGACTTTTTCATTGAAATGTTGGATGCTTCCATAGGGTTAACACTCACACCCTTAATCCTAGTATTGCACCTTGAACCAATCCCAGCATCACATTCTTGATTCTAGCATGACACATTCTAGATCCAGCTACCCCCCAAAAAGCCTCACCTATGACTACATGAGGTTTTGTGGGGACATCTAGACACAAACTACAACAGGCATCCATCCTAGAAGAGGAAGAGTCCATGACAAGACAGACTGGAAATAGCAAAGTCTTCTACCCTAGAGGAGAAAGAGTCCATGAGAAGACATGCTGGAGACAGCACAGACTTCTATCTTTGCCTTTGTATTCCATCCAGGCTATAAGTCTATTGGTTTGTGCCACCCACTTCCAGAAGAAAGCTAAATCAGTCAGTGAACTAATCCAGTTATCACACCTTTAATCCATATTCACATACCCTTGATCCAACTGTCTCCAGTAAGCTCCATTGATGAACATCAGAGGCATTGGAGAGACATTTAGATACAAACCATAACAAGCTATTTCTGGAATGCCTCCCAGTTCATGCAAATTTCCTTTAATTTATAATTTCCTAATTTTTTTCTTAACCCTCAAGATAGCCTGGATCCAGTGAATCCATCCTTTACTTTTCTACTATAAATTTGTACTTTAGCATTGTATTAACTGGATGTGCATCTCAGTACCTTTTCCTGAGGGGTATAGGTAGCAATATATGTGTTGCTTCACTTGGTATGATGATTGTCAAGGAGTGTGCACATGCGAAAAGTGAGATTTGAACCCACCCTTATGTGCCATGGAACAGTTTTTGCATATGTTCATCTGAGCATCACAGAGGATCCAATAGTCCCATACCACTCCAGGATTTGTTTTTTTTAAAAAAGAAGTTTTCTTTTGATTTTTCTGGTAGAAGTAGCCCAATTCAGTAAAATGGCATGTGAAAAATCAGATTTGCAAGTTTTGAAGGAAGCCAAAAGTCAGTCACCAAATTACTTATGAATGAATGATGAAGGTAATCCAGTATGGTAAAACACATGCTTTCATAACAGAAGAAAGGTGTAATGGCTTATGATTATGATGATGACTTTGGTGTGTGCCATGCAAGCCAAAGTTCCTGTGACAATGAAATGGAGCAAGAATCAGCTGACACAGATACAAGGAGTGCAGACCCCCTTGATTCAGATGACAAAGAAAACAGCGAGGTGAACATGTATTTGACTTATTGGAATGTTACCAAATGACCGCAAAATGAAATGAAATGATCTAATGTTAGGACTAGGCCCAAAAATATAATGAAGTTCTTGGCAGGGATGAACTATATTGGACAAATGCCATCACTGTCATTCAAGTTTGGAAATTGTAACAGATGAAATACTACAAGATTCTGTGAAATACACAAAGGCTGAAATGCATGCAGAACATTCTGTATTCACCAATATCTACATTTTAAAATGCATTTATTATGACACCTCACCAGCTGAACTGAATGTGTTTATAGGTCTGCTGCACTTAGCACAGATTTCTTATGGTGATTGCAGGAATGGAAAAGACATGGAAAAGCAATGGGTCAAAAAAGGCATAAAAATTTATGTCCTTGTAGATGCTCCAAATTAGACATTTAACCTGGGACTCTGCAATCAGGTCCTTATTCATATAGTAATAAACTGAATGATGCTGTATAGTAATAAACCTACAAAAAGGCTAGGAAAGCAACAAATTGTTGCTCCCATCTCCCCAACTAATTGGAATGTGACAATTGACAATTGGTTTACCAGTTTCCAATTGATGTTACGTTTTCTAGCACAGCACAAGTTGACCAGTGCAGGAACTGTACACAGGAGCAAAGCAGAAATTCCAAATGAAATGTTGTGATTTCAAAACAGAGGATTGCATAGTTAAATCATTGAATTTCAGATAGATATAACATTGGCCTTGTATATGGCAAAGAAGGGAAAACTGGTACTGTTGATGCCAACATTTCACCATGATGGAAATATTGATAGAAAAACTTTCACAACATAGAAGGCCAAGATAGAAATTTCCAACAACAACACTGGAGCTGGAGTAGATGTTTTTGATGAGTTATACAGCAACTATTTTGTCACTTGAAACACAAACACTGGCCAATGGCTGAGTTTTGCTTTATTGTAAACATGTGTGGCATAAATAGTTTGACAGTTCACAAAGAAAGCAACAACCACAAATTATCATGGAGAAATTTTCTTCGAGGATTGACACTGGAGCTCATACAAGAACAATTGCAACAGAGGAAAAACAAAATATTTCTCACCAAGGAGTTATACAAAAAAATGTGAGCTGACAGGTGAACAGGCAGCCACAGCATCACAATGACCTACTACAACAACAGGAGAAACTAAAAGATGTCATCTGCTCCCTATAAGAAAGTACAGGGAAGCAAAACATAGGTACTATCAGTGTAAGTGGTATTTGTGCATGGAATATGCTATTGTGATGTGTGAAGACAGTCTTGGGTGTGATAGTTGAAGCAAAGCTTATTTTTGTGAGAGCTCTGTTGATACTTTCATTACAGTTCGCATGGGAATTTATTCGTGTTGTTATCATTTAGGCTTTGGAAGGAAGTGCACAATTGATGTGAAAAAAGTCAACGTCTATTCTAAATGCAAGATACATGTTAAGAATTTAATATTCTATTGATGTTTTATGTTCCTGTTAACTACACACTGTATAATAAAATAAAAAGCTCCTAACCACTGAGATATCAGGTATGTGGGACATACCCGATATGTCCTACAAAAAGGCCAGGAAAGCAGAAAACATGTGCTGTCAGTGAAAGCAATGCACGTGTATGGAACGTGCTGTTGTCCTGGGTGCAGACTTCCTTAGCTGTGATAATGGAAGTAAAGATTATTTTTGTAGAGGGCTATTGGTATTTTCATTGTAGTTCATATGGGAATTTATTTCTGATTTTTTTTAGATTTTGTACACCAAAAAATCACTCGATGTTGAAATTTTGATGCTTATTTATGAGGACTCAATAAATATTAATTTTTTGAAGTTTTTTCCTGTTAAGTATTTATTGATATAATACAGCTCATAGAATTAAAATTAATAATTCATCAATAGAAATATTCTAAAGAATAAATGTGGGCCTGACAGACCCACATTTATGTCCCTTGTTGAAAAAATTAGTCTTATGCTCCTTAGGAAATAAGTGAAAAGACCTGGACATGGTGCCACACTCCTGTAATCCCAGCACTTAGGAGGCTGAGGCAGGAGAATCATTTGCAAGTTTGAGAACATCCTGGGCTACAAAGTGAGTTCAAGGCCAGCCTGAACTGCATAGTGAGACCCTGTCTCAAAAAGACCGAAAAAAAAAAAAAAAAAAAGAAAGAAAGAAGTGAAATTTTGCTACTTCCTGGAGTCAGAGGAACACAGGTGCCTGTCCCATTCCCCTACACCATGGAGGGGCTGCCAACATGCAAAGTGCCTTGGGCCCCACAACTAGCTTGTTGGGAGGAACCCAGGGGAATGTCAAGATGAAGGAGCAAGGCAATCTCAGAACCCTGCCCACACAGCACAAGTCTGGGTGATACAGTCATGAAAGAAAACAGAAGTCACACACCTGAAATCTCCAAGAGGATAACAACTGAAATAAAGAAACAACTTCATGAGACTGTAAAAGTAATCAAACCAGAAATAGTATCTCAGGTAAAAGAAGAAACCACAAGCATAAAGAAAGAATTGCTCAGCACATCTAAAGACATAGATAAAAAAAAAAAAAAGAGGAGCATAGGAAAATGATGGAAACCTTGAGTGAACAACATGGAAAGAAATTGCAATGTATGAAACAGATTCAAAGAGATACCCAGGAAATTAAAAAGTCAGTCAAAAGCTGGCAATACCACTTGAAAGAGACTGAAGATAGACTTTCAAACATTGAAGACAGGTTTGCAGCTAGCAATTGTGAAAGGGAAGATCTCTTAAAAATAACAAGGAACCAGGAAATAACAATTCAACAGCTTCAAGATGGTGCAAAGAAACATGATCTAAGAATGATAGGTATCAGTGAAGAAGTAGGGGTCAACAAAAATGAAATAAAAAGGCCATTGACAGAAATAGGAAATTTTCCAAACATGGGAAAAGGATCTGGCATCCACATAAACGAGGCATATAGAACTCCAACTAGCCATAACCAAAGGGAACCTACACCCAGACACCTAATAATCAAGATTCCAGAAATTCAGCACAAGAACAGAATATTAAAGCTGCTAGAGAAAAGAAACGGATCACCTATAAAGGAAAACCTATCAGAATCACAGCAGACTTCTCAACACAAATCATCAAGTCAAGAAGAGCTTGGAGTGAAGTGTTTCAAATCCTGAAAGAAAACAACTTCCAACCCAGATTGATGTACCCTGCAAAACTATCTTTCAAAATTTATGGAAAAATAAGATACTTCCATAATAAACAACTACTGAAGGAATTCATGACCACCAATCCAACCCTACAGAGAGTGCTGAGGGATATTGTAGAGAGAGATAAAGATGACCATGGTTCCAGGAACAGCAGCAGAGGAAAATCACCAAACAAGATAGGCAATGGAATGAAGGGGAAAAGTGGAGGGCCTCCAGCAGGAGGATAGCATGGCAGAGATGAACCAATGTATGCTGGTTGTAACCATTAATGTAGATGGCTTCAATTCAGCAATAAAAAGAAACACAAGGAGAATGGATCAAGAAACTAGATTCATCAATATACTGTATATGAGAAACACATTTAACTTGAAAGGAAATTTACAGACTGAAAATCAAAAGAGAGAAAACAATTGTTCCATGTGACAGGAGACCAGAAAAAAAGCAAGGGTAACTTGCCCATAAACCACAGAATGTGTAAGAAAGTTACAGTACTTTCATACAATGGAAAGCTACCCAGCTATAAAGTAGACTAATCTCAAGGCTCTTGTAGGTAAATGCATGCAACTGCAGATCATGTTTATGGGCGAAATTGTTTGAATTCATACAGGGGAACCTTGGCATAAAAACAGAGTTAGTGGGATCCAAAAAGCACAATAGATATTATGAAAGTGATAAGGGAGGAAAAACCTAGGAGAGGAAGGTGGTAACCACTGTTAATTTCTTATTGTCTTGTCTCAAACTTTGTATTGTTTTCACAATTTTGTTAGGTTTGGTTTTGTTCTGTCTTGTTTTGTTAGATTTTACAGTGTCTGATGGTATGGGCAGGTATTTTGAACATAATGGAAAGTATTATGGTAATCATGGCTGGTTTCTCATTATCTTGTTTTGAAGTCCTATAATGCTTTCATTCATTTAATTGGTTTTATTGTTTTGTTTTGTTTTGCGATGTATGAACACCTATTTTGAAGAAAACAAAACACTATGCTACCATTGCTGATTTCCTATCACCTTGTTTTGAAGTTCTATAGTCTTTATTCTTTTGTTTTCATTTGTTTTATTCCATTGTGTTTTATTTGATTTTATTATGTATGATAGCATGGAAACTTTTGAAGAAAATGAGACATTATAGTAACCATTGTTCATTTCTGTTACCTGGTTTTGAAGTCCTGTAACACTTTCACTCTTTTGACTGGTTTTATACTACTTTGTTATATTTGATATTATTATGTGTGAAGATATGGACGACTACTTTGAAGAAAACAAGAAGCGTTATGGTAGCCACTGTTGATTTCCTGTTGTCTGGTTTTGAAGTCCTGTGTTGTTTGCATTGTTCTGTTCTGATTTGCTTTGTTCTTTCTCTTTAAAACTAAAAAAAGAAATAGGTGAAATTTTATAGATTGTTTTCTACATGTATTGAAATTAATCATAGTTTTCTACCTTTAACCTGGGGTGAACCTATAGAATCTCAATGAATTTTGAGTTCCTAATATTAAATATATTTCAATTCACACAAAGTCAACGTATCAATACAATAAGTGCCATCATGTAGGCTTAGGATCTATCAAAATTGTGTTGTCATTGGCCCATATGAACTTTCCCTCTGTATCTACCTCAGTTATAATTATTATTATATTTTGGCCAGGACTGAGATTGAACTCAACCCTTGCATACACTAAGCACATGTTCTATCACTGAGCTACAGATTTAGCCCATTTTAATATTTTAATGTAATATTCATGTAACCTGAAATTACTTGGGTGGTATAATCTTAACCAATTGATATATTTTTAATCTACTAGAATAAGGACTTTGCCATCCTTCCACAAAATTCCTTCACATGTAATCTCAGTTAATCTTATCTTCGTGAGACAGACAGCTACTCTTCTTAACTTTGTATTTTATATTACTTTAGTATGTTTGAAACTTTATATGAATAAAATCATACAAAATGTATTCTATTGTTTTCATTCTCTTTAATTCAGTATAATGTCTGTGAGATGCACCCATAATATTACTCACAATTCATTCATTTTTATTGCTAAATAAAATTCTACTTTATAAATACACCATAGTGTAACTTCTCACCTGTTGATGGACATTTTGATTGTTTCTAAATCTTTCCTTATTATTAATAAAACTTTTATAAACACAATGCACAAATTTTTTATGTGGCTGTTTGTTATCACTAGGAAAGTAAACTCTTAAGAGTAGAATTGTTGGTTCCATAGGTATTTTTCTTTTCCTGCACACCAATTCTTTTTTTCCTCTATCTAATTTTACTGCCTTATTGTCTTTATCTCTTACCTCGCTAAATATTTTTAAGTCCTTCTATGTCTTTTTGCACTATGTCATCTATAATGTGTTATACTGCATTTGCTCAATCTGCTTCATGAAACCCTTTTGCACTGATTGCCTGCCCTATTAATGTGCTTTTAAATTTATTTCTTTTGTTTCCTATGTATTACATTCTTGATTTGGTTGAGTTGTTTGGAAAAGTAAACAAAAGAAATTTGGGAAACATTTAGCCCATTGTGATGCCTTTGGCATATGAAACAAAACTATAAATCATCCTGTGGAATCCATTAGTCAGCTTTACATTACTGTAACAAAATACCTAAGATGATTAGCTTTAAGACAAAAAGTTTATTTCAACTCATTGTTTTGGATGTTTCAGTCCATGGTTGGTTGAACCTTTTTATTTGGTTTCATTTTTTAGGCCCATAGATTTTAAAATTAATCCAATGTTGTGTTTTTAGTATAAACTTGCATGATCATAAATAATACTTTAAAAAATATTTTGGTGTACCTGACATACTTACATTTATCTAAGAATGATATTAAGAGGGCCAGGGACTTAGCACAGCGGCTTAAGCACTTGTCTGCTGGAAGGTGCAAGATTGGGAGTTCGATCCCCTGTACCAAAAAAAAAAAAAAAAAAAAAAAGAATGATATTAAGTATGAATCCTCAACTTAAAAATTAAGAGAAAATTGAAAGAAAACATAGGAAAACATATCCACTACTTGTAGGTAGACAAAGTCTTCAGAGAAGAGACATAAAAGTATTTGAAAATAATTGATTAATCAGATTTTTTTAAAAATAAAAAGCATTTTTGATTATCAAAGACCCTATCAGGATGGATAGATAAGCTAAAGACTGGGAGAAAAATTTCTCAAAAATATACATGACAAAGAATCGGTATCTAGGATATTTCAAGGAATTTTAAGACTCAATCATAAAATGCCAAGTTGCCTAACAAAATATGCAAAACTTCAAAAGGAAACAGAAGATATATAAAAGGCAATAAATATATATAATAGTGATCCAGATCATTTGTCTTCATAGAAATGTAATTTAACATTTTATTATTAGGGTGACACTGAGTACTACTACACTTCCACTCGAATGGTTATATAGCAGACTGCATCAAGTATTGGGAAAAATATGGAAAAATCAGAATTCTCATATAATGCTTTCACTGCAAAATAGCTTCTTCAAAAAAAAAACTTCTAAAAGTTTCTTATGAAAACAAACTCACTACCCCAGCCCTACATTTTATTCCAAGAAAGCTAAAAATACTTAATTCTGAAAAAAACCCTTATATTCATAAGAGCTTTATTTGTAATCACTCAAAATTAGAATCAGCCTCACTGGCCATTGACAGGAAAAATAGGTAAGTTCTACTGTGTTCATATAAAGGAAACTTCCCAACAATAAAAGATGTTAAATACAGACGCATTCAGCAACATAGATATATTACAAAAACATTACACTGAGTCAAAGATGTCTCAAATGAATCCTTGATTATATGATATTTCACCTGTGGTAAAAAATTTTTAAAAATGTCAGAATGATTGCCTTCTCTTGATATCCTGGAAGAAGGGTAGATGTTTATTGGAAAGGTATTTGAAGGAAATTTCTGGATATAAATATTTTTCTTTATTTTGATAACAGTTTGTGTTACACAAGATATATCTTTTTAATAACACATTTAAGTCTTCATTAATACATTTAAGATTCATGTCATTATTTATAAATTTCAATGCAAAAATCATAAGTAAATATTAAACTCTAGTTAATACATAATTTAGGGCAAATGCCCTCTGTTTTCCAGTTTTCTATCACTGGGATAAAATACATGAGATAATCAAATTGAACAAATGAAAGGTTTATTTTCACTTATAATTTCAGAGTTTTCAGTTCAGGATTGCTTGGTTTCATTGCTTTGGGATCTTTTATTGTAAAAGTCTTCTTTTGACTTTTCTGTTCTTTTGAAAATGTTAAAATTATAAGAAAATATAAAATTAAAATATTTCTACAATGTATTCCTCCATTGAAGAACTGACAGTTTTTCAAAGCTTTTTGGAATTCAATACTATAAACATTACTGAGGTCTTGCAAAATTTCATTCTATCTTTATAAATTACTGTCCCTTATTAAAATATTTTATTTGTGCCAATACAAAATTTCAAAAACAAGTATATTTTATAGTGATTTCTATGAAATATCTTAAAGTTTTGGGCACATGTTTATAAAATGAAAGTAAAATGTAGTTAACGATGTTATTCAGTAAGTATATAATGCCACTTATTTTACTCACTATAATTCATTTATTTCTAATATACTGTGGGCTTTATGCTATCAATAAAGCTAAAATAATAGTGATATTGATAGTGATGGAGGATAAAAGACCTAAAAAGATGAAAAAATCCTAATTTAAGCAATTGTACTTTTACAACGACTACGATCTCTGTTGCAGTCATGGTCTCCGAAGGCTGTCAGCACTGCCTGTGTTAATTTGTGCTTCTTCTAGCCTTCAGATCTACCAGGCTCAAATTTCTCAAGGATGCTTGAAGCACATAAATTCACTTACCTGAGAAACTAAGGTACAGAAACCTGATCTTAAAACAAAGAAACAGGTTAAGACAATTCCAGCAATGCTTTCATTATCCATCTTAGAAAAAAGAAAAATGTGGCTTATCCCTTTCACCTTTCTCTTCTTGGGCTGGACCTTTTCCATAGGTTTCCACCTCCTTCAAGGGAAGCATAAATGTTTCCATTTTGAGGAAATGATGCAGTGTTCTCTTGAGGTCACATACTGTATTTATTCAAGTATTTACTTTTAACATTCTATCCAATAAATCTTATGATCTTTGGTGACTAGTCCTGAAAATTCTTCTTCCAGACGAGTCAGCAAACTCATTTTACAGGTAGAGTGGGTTGACTTTCCTCATCTTCACTTTATGAACCTCCTTAGACTATCTGATAACAATAAGAGAGGAAGAAAGAAGAGAGGAAAAAGAAGAAACTAAAGCTTAGTAATTGTAGGTATTCACTAAGGGACAAGCCCCGTTCATAACTTCAGTGAGTTGTGTTTCCAACATGATTGCTCAGTAATAATATTTGAAAAAATACAACTGCATTAGGAAAGAGCTGAATTAATGTATCTTGTAGAAAAAGGGTTAATATTCTCAGCACCTAAATATCTCTGAAAGGGATATTTCCACTCAGCACATATGGAGCAATCATGGAGCCCTACACCAACGCTGACCAGAAACCGCACAAGACAAAAGCAAATATAAAATTCTTCTGTCTCATTTTTTCCCTAAAAAGGATAATACATTCAGATACCTTATATGGGAAACCTAAAGTATAATTAATTTACTGAGCAAAATAAAAGATAGATGAAAAGAAATGGAGAGATCTGTTACAAAGGGGAAAGGAATCCAGAGATGAAGGAGAAAAGAGTGGAATGGAAGTGGGGAACTCAAGATGGGTGGAGTACATGCACCAGCTCCTTATGATGGAGCAATCATTATGCAATACAAACACGTTCTGACAAAAATTTTTAGAATCATCCAGATATCCTTATATAAGTCTAAAGAATGTTTGGTAATGGGCCTTGATAGTTGTGAACTTTTATGAACAGCTTTAACTATAATAAAAAGTGTTCCCAAAAGATCAACTAGAACAGAATGCCCTGGAAAATTCATTTCTAAGAAATCCTATGTCTTCATCCCTTTATAAAAATAGTAAACAAATAAACACGGAACCCCAAACTCTCATCCTGAATATGCAGCTCCTCTCTTGGAAACATGCCTTCATCCTCTCTTGACCGTGCACTCTGATCTGAATAAGCTCCTGTTTTTCCCTTAGTCTTTGATGTACTGCCTACATCACCAGCCCACCACAGAGTGTAAGGCACAATTCATATTGCTGAAAACTAACTTTGAATATTTTTAGCACAAAACTTGAAGAGAAAAGAACACAAGGCAGTATAAACCAATAATTGACAAACACGAAAGCCTAAATTCTAGATGAATACACCACCCTCCAGGATAGAAAACATTTGCAAATTATGTGTGGAAGTTAAAAACAGTTCCCCAGACCTTTTGAAATGAAAATGCATTTTGATTTTGAGAGAATATCTAAAAGATTGTAGGTGTTGTTTTCATTCATTTTGTGATCTAAGCAAGATTTTGTTCTTCCATTTTTAAAGGTCAGTTTGTTATAGGGAAAACACACCTCTCCTTTAGTCAAACATATCAACCATCATTGTTCTCATAAAAACAGATCCATTGTTAGCAGGGTCAATGTCTTTTCCTGAGAAAGCTCCAAATTCCACAGAAATAACACCTTGAAATCATCTAGAAACGTCAGACTGGAACTACCTCTTGACACCATTACTTCATCATTACACTTGGATCTCCTCATTCTGAATGTGAAGATAAACCTTAGGCTGTGTTATGATTTTTAAAGGCTGTAAAAATAAAATATAATTAAAGATTTTATGTCTATTTTTAATTAGTTCAGAACAGGAGTACTTTTTCTTCTATAGTTTTTAATTCATTACTAGAAAACACAATATAAACTATTACAGCTTTTTAAGAGGGAAATTTAACAATTTATATTACAAACCTAGCTAGCATATGCTCAGACTTCTGATCAGGTGACTCAATTTATAAGCTTTTTTCCCTGAAGAAAAAATAAAGAATTCATAAAAGTTGTAAAATTAGGATTTTGATTATTGTTGCAATCTAATTAGAAAATAACCTAAATATGTAGAAGTAGGATATTAATTCAATAAATTGCAGTTTTTCAGGCAATGCACTGCTATTAATCATATTTAAAAATAGACTGGATTACATTAAAATATGTTGATAAAAATGTTTTGAAATGTTATATGCAATGCATTTAATAATTTCTATTTATATAAATACACAAAGATATAATAAAAGGCAATGCAAATTAAAGAATTCAACATTATGGATATGCTCATAATATTTACAACTAAACACAAAATTATGGGTAACATTAATTTTTTAAAATTTTCGCAATCATTTTCAAATAGAATATGATAAGTGGAAAACTTTTAACGTCAGAAAAATTAAACCCTACTGTATTGGGTAATACTATGTACCCCCAAGTCCACACGTACTTTTGATGGGGCTAAATCCATTGTTTGCTTGTGGTAAGTTGGTTGTCTAGCACCAGGACTGATGATGTCAGTGCTACACCCACGCATGGGTGGAGCTGAGATAATGTAAAGGAAGGTGGGTCTTCCTCTTCCACGCTTCCTTCCTCTCTGTTTCTCTCTTGCCAGTGCGCCTTGCTGCTTGCAGCTGCCATGAACAGCAGGCCCGCCACGCCACGCTATCTTGGAGCCAACTTTAGTATGGACTGAAACTCCCGAGAAACTGTAAGAATAAACCTTTCCTTCCTAATTTTGGGCGTCAGGTATTCTGTTTCGGCAACGAGCAAAAAGCAACTAAGACACCTACTCATTGAATTAAACAGGCCTATTGATGTCTCTTCCCATCAGTGAACTTCCTTTTTCTCCATTCTTCCTTTGGTTCAGAATACTCCTTTCTTGAAGTGGTATAAACAAGGTAAATTAGGATCCAGTCTGCACCAGGTCAAAATCCCAGCTTTACCACTAACTGACTGTGTGACCTTTAGCAAGTAATTTAATATCTCTGTACCTCACTTTTCTCATCTATAAGATGTGGATATTATCGTGCCTATTTCATAAGATTGTGGCAAGTAATATTTTAAAATCCTAATCAAGTGTTTAGAACAGCGTCTAAAGTCATAAAGTGCTTGATACATATTGCTATTATTATGGTGATTTTTAATAAAGTGAGGAGATAAATAAGGTAGGAAAATTAAAGAAGAAAAAGATGATTTTATAATGCCCATATTCAACATCGATGTTTCTACTGAGCTTGCTAGTGCCCATTGTGCTAGTAAATAAGCATGGCACTTGGTGGTACTTGAAAGAGGTAGGGGAATTTTTGCTAAAATATTCCTGTGCTCTGGCCTGCAAACTGAGGTGTAATTTACTGCAGATCTTTGACTCTCTTATGTAAGACTTTTTTTGATAGCACTAGGTAAACGTAGAATGAATAACAATGTGAAACAACTCCTCAATAAACTTATTTAATGTAACATCAAGCTTCCCAAACTTTTTTCACTAAATGTTGGTGACAAGTCCTCTGCAAAGAATACTGTTCTCCATCTTTAACCGACTTTGTGATCAGACCAAAGCAAAGCACTGTTTGGTTAGAAAGACTGTTCCTACTAAAGGGGTATTAATCTCGTTTCTTACCAGTTTTTGACATTAGTATTTTCAGAATGTTTCAGAATAGTACAGGTTTAAATTGTGTTATGTTTTAGATCTAAAATGTTCCCCCCAAAGACTCATGTTCAGAACTGGGTCCTGATGGGAAGGTGTTGGTCACTGAAGCCAGGACCCAGGAGGGCTCATTATTATCACTGTCTCCTTTCTCTTTCTGTTTCCTGCCTGTTACGGGGTGAATAGTATTTCTCTTCTGTGCCCTTCCACCATAACTTTCTGCCTTGGAGGTAAGCAACCATGGACCAAATCCACTGAAAACTGTCAGCTGAAGTAAATTTGTCCTTCCTTAAGTTGCAGGTGTCAGGTAGTTTTCTTAATGATGGCAAAAGGAACTATACAACTGGGAAATGTTTTTTTATCATATATGTTTAAACCTTTTAGAGGTTGAAGAGGTAGCTCAGTTGTAGAACACTTGTCCAGCATATGCGAAGTCCTAGGTTCAATTCCAATGCCACAATAGAATATATACATACTTCTTCTAGCAGTTGTAGCAAAATCACTTAGGGGAAAAGGTTAATTATGCAAATAGTCTGTTGAAGCTGGCCATTGAAGAAGAAAAGAGAAAGCTGCCCATGGCTAAACATTTACAGTTAGAAAGCGTAAAATTAGTAATACCCTGACCCTAGTTATGAGGAATTTTCAAACAGCAGAAATGTGGCATTTTTATTAAAATTTAAAATATGCACATACAGCACCAAATAAATCAATGGTAGGTTTTTCTAGTTTTCATAGCCTGAAGGCCAATGTTGCCAACTGCATAGAATTTACTTTGATAGGGCAATAAAATAGGAATACAAATTATATCAACCTCCCAATTAGCCAGTAAGATTCAGATATGGGCCACTTTGTTTACAGTGACTTCACAATAAACTAAAACTCCAAATAAGGAAAATGTTTAGGATTGTTTTATAAAGTTGAAATAAAATTCGCTTTGATGTTGTGGTGAATAAGTATGTAAGGGATTCTTCATGTCAACAGATTTAAGAACTTTAAAATTCTGGGACAACTGGGACTAGGATGTTTCAAACTTCTAATAAAAAAGGCTAGTATCTGTCATGAATTGGGGCTTTGTATTTTTGTATGTTATCTTAACTATTAGCTTCATTATTGAGAAACTGTTTTCCATTTTTTCTTTTGTGATCTAACTATTCCTTTTACATTAATGTAACTTAGGAATATTTATGTGTTTTATTCTTCTTTTTCCCGAATTATGCATTTTGTTTTTTCAGTACTGGGAATCAAATTTATGATCTCACGCTTGCCAGGCAGATGCTATGCCGCTAAGCAATAGACCCAGCCCTATATGTTTTGAAAGTTAGAAATGTTTTAGTTTCTTTGTTTGTTTCAGCCAATATCTATTACAGGGTGCACTATAAATTTGTTAAGTTAAGCTTCAATGGAGATACAAATCATTTCCAACCAATGAAGGTTGATGAAGATTTGAATATAGCAATACTTTTCTGTAAAACATGCTGAATAATTCCAAACATATCAAACATATGCAGTACAGGATAACTTTAATGAGAAAAAAAATAGAGGCTAAATTCATGGCTTTGTATTTTATTTTTAAGAAAATCAAATAGCAGAACATACAAATAGAACTTTAGTTCACAAAAGGAAGAGAGTGGCTGATTTTAAAGACTATTATCAATTATACGGGCAACAATAACTTCCAAGCAGAAAAATGAGTTCAATCAGTTATGAATCATGTATTGAAGTGTTCCTAAATATATGACTCTTTTTGTTTTAGTCCAGTGCACCCGGATCAGCCTTCTGGTCTATAATTTGCACACAGATCTGATATTTGCACGCAGATCAGTCCTGTGATCTGTAATTTGGTTGCATGGGGATGATTTACCCATCAGGAGGGAGAAGCCAGAGAAATGGCAGGTGCTGGTTATCCCGCCAGATATCGCTGTCACTGGAATGTGTAAATTGCCATTCTGTTTGTCTGCTATCTTCTTCTTCCTCCGTGAGATGAGACACTGACAGTCAGTCCCTCAGAGCATAATCACATCTGGGAAGGGTGATAGCACAGCTTCCTCAAGCTGCATACCTAAAGGGGGAATATTAGATTTTGGAAACACTATGGTTAAAAATCTTACCTTAAACACTGGACCAGCTGGGCAGCTTCCATTTCTAGAAGCTTTGGAAGCCTTAGTTGACAACTAAATGTTATTAAAAGCTCCAGTGTTTTTTTTTAATCAAAATTTGTGTAACACAATTGCTCCTATCAAAATTTTTATTTCTTTTTATGTCTACAGATGTCTACAAAATGCTTTCAGTGGTGATCTCAGACCTCATAATGATTACTGTGATGAATGTTCCTTCCATGTGTTCTTAAATGTGAATGTGAGAGTTAGGGGATAAATACATATCTTTTGGATCAGGGAATGATAGTCAAAATATGTAATAGTAGGCATGACATAGATAATGTCAATCAGAGTAGTTGCTAACCAGAAAGCTATAGCAATATACTTCTGCTTCAATATTAGTTTTGGAAATGTGTTGTAACTCCACCCTAGACCACCAACTTACTGAAAGAAGGTTGTAACAATTTTCTGTTTTCTGAAAGTGGGAAATACAGTTTTGAAAGCCTTTTATATATTTTTTCATGCCATCAAATTATGCAGATACAGTCACTACCTATATAATTACTATCTAAGAAATCTATGTAATTTGTATTTCCCAATGAAGATAAAGGAAAACCAAGGCAATATTGGTTAAGTCTCAGTTGTAGTAACTTTTCCCTGCAGGACCAGTTTAAGCCAAAAAGTCAAACTTAATTATGTAATAATTATTATGTATAATTGATCAATTTTCATGAATCATAAATATACTCTGTTTTAAAAGTACAAAACCATGACTAGCATGTCACTTTGGAAGTAAATTCCAATTTGTCCACCATAATATTTTGATGTTGCATTAATACTGATTATCTAAGTTAATGTTTCTGACTTACTCTATGGATTGTTGTCCTTTTATCATATTTCTAGGTATTTTGAACTGCATACCAGATGGGTCATTCCTGAGTTCTGGCACCACTCCAAATGAGGACATCAATATCAAAGACTTGGGTAAAATGAGAAGTTATAAAAGAGTTGAACTTCAAAGCCAAGAAAATAGGCAATTGAAAACTTGGGTTGGTGATATTGGACAACAGAATAATTGAATGAGAAGAATCCACTGGGCGGAAATTGAAAAGAAAGAGGGAAGTATATGTTGTTGAAGTGCAATATTTTTCAGGGAAACATCAAGCTTCTGTTGTGACTTTCAGCTGCATAAGGAAGTTAGAGTCAGACAACAGTTAGTGAGCAACAATTATGTTTAGAAAGTTGAAGTTGCCTTAACTCATTCAAATAGTTCTCATTATTTTTACTTAAAAGAGAAATTGAAGCTCAAGAAATATGCATATTTCTACTTAAGGTCTTAAAAAATCTGAAATTAAACAAACTATTATATCAACCATGCTTTTTTATTTGAAAATGAAACTCCAGTGGGGAGATAAATAACAAGGGGGAAAAAGCAAAAAGTCAGAAGGAAAACAGCAGAGAAGTAAACCTTACTCAGTGGTGCATAGAATCAGCTACTAGGTCTCAATCTAATCTTTAACGCTGATGTCCAATGTGATGCAAGTGGCCTCCACATTTCCTAAGTGTTCAGAATGAGCTCAGAGTCATCAAATGTTTCTCCTAATACTAAACAAGTTATTTAAAAGCAAAAATTGTTTTAGCGTGACTATACTAAATGGAGATCTTCAAACATCCAAATGTTTCTCAAAACATTTATTTAACCTTTAAAATTACTGAGTTACTTTTGAGATGACTTATGTTTCCAACAAATAGCACATGTTCTATGTAATTATATTGTTAGCCTAAAAAGGCTTTGAGTAAATAAAATCTCCATTTTACAGATGTAGAACATAGTATCTAGCAAAAGACAATTAATCTTTATATTAAGATCCTATATAGAATAATTTCCAATTTCTTTCCTCAAGTGTCTTGCTAATGCCTCTAGAGATGTTAGCTAGCATCCTTCTCATCCAATTCCTCTGACTATTTGCACTACTTTTCCAAAGTATTATATGACTTCTGATTTCCAAAAATTATTTCAACATTTTCAAAATTTTAATTATCCTTTTATTAAAATACAAAAATCACTTTAATTTAAACTTAACTTCATAGTTCATTAAGAACTATTCTTGAAAAAGTGTAGAAACTGAGGATCTGAAATAATATCATTTATCAAAAACATCAGTAGAGGCTAAAAAAGAACTAAAAAGTAATATTCAAAATTTCTTCCTTTTTTAAAATTTAAATTGTCTCAGAAATTATCAAGTAATTAAGAACTTTTTAAAAGGCACAATTTATATCTCAATGGAGTTTTGCTTCCAGTGAACACACGTGTGTACATCTTTCTTCTCCATTAATGCTGTTTCTTTGGCTTTTTATTTTTGCTTTGTGTTTTTTTTTGAGGCAGGGTCTCACTATGCAGTTCAAGGCTGGCCTTGAACCCACTATGGAGCCCAGGCTGGTCTTGAACTCATGGTGGTCCTCCTGCCTAGGCATCCTGAGTTCTGGGATTACAGGACTGTGCTACCACTACCGCCTACCATTAACGCTGTTATATTGCACATTGTGAACTCAGTTTTTTATGTTTGTAAATAATGTCATTCCACTGATGCTTTTTGAGGCCTGTGCTATTCTGGGCATAATTCTAACAATGAGTATAAAGCAGAAAACATGTATGATCAGAAATTAAATTTTCTAATGCTACAAAAATGTTCACATAATGATTTTAGATGTATGTTTAGACTCTTCTAGTTGAAATCAATAGAAATCAAACAAAATAGTTTTTAAAAGAAATGAGCATTCAGCTCAATGATGGAAAATTTCCCGAAGGATTAGGATAAAGCTCGATCTTGAATACTGTTTGCTGGATCTTTTCCTAACCCAAAAGGGACACATTCTCCTCTGTGTCAGTCTCCTTCCTCAGAAGGGTTATTACACATGGCAATAAAGAAGGACACGGACATTCTGATTGTATTTGCATTTCTTTGTAAGCCATAGAATGAAAGGCATTTTGGGGGGGGGAGTACCTTAGATCTTAGAGCTCTGATTGGCCCTGATATGAACTATCTGTCAACCAATCACTTGGGAAAAAAATTATTTAATTGGTAAGACAAGGATTGTATGTTGTGGAGAGAATAGAGAGGAAGAAGGTGGTTTTGAGACAGTGCCCTTCAGCTGCACCAAATAAATTTGCCATAGGACAAAGGTGATATATATTAAAATATATAAGGCATGTTATCTGGGTACAGAATAGTAGTTGTATGGTATAGTAATTTTGAGTGCATTTGGGATGCGATGAATTCATTTCTTTTTCACTTAAGGATTAAAGAGCACACCTCATCCCTCCTCAACAAATGATATGCAAGTGCTATTATAATTATATGTTTCCCAGGTTTAACTATTAACTAGCAGTCTTCAAAAATACTATCTCAAATTGTTACTGATATTGCTAGTAAAAGCTGACTAATTTGTTAACTGTAAAATAAAGTCTTTATGTCAGAGGCAGCATACAAATACCTACATCTTGGAAATAATCTCTAAACCAAAGCAATAGAAGTAACATGAGGAAAAGGTGAAGAAAATTTTAACGTTTTCATGAGCAAGTTTTGTAAGTTTCACTCTAGGCAAATGATTTACGTTATCTCACCAATTTCTGACAATTACCCTCAGAAACTGTATACTTTCCCTTTAGTTTGCAAACCACACAACAAAGAAGTGGGTTCAAGGAGATAAAATAACTGGACAAAGGCAACTAATAAAAGATCAATTAAACTCTGAATTTTGTTTTTTTATCTATGTAGGAAAATAAAATTAACAGCATAAATGTGTTGGATGAAAGGAGGGGAAGAGGGAGAGTGAGAGACGAGAGAGAGAGAGAGAGAGAGAGAGAGAGAGAGAGAGAGAGAGATTCCAAGTCCAGAGCTCCTACTGTGACCAGTTGAATTCTCTGTTGACACTATTTAACAGTTCACTGTAGTCCTCTGTCCAATATGGTTTTCCTCATTTCCTTACAAGTGCTATTCCTAAGCTCATTCTTCAATATACTTCTTCAGTTGGAAACCTCTATCTTAGATTCCATTTCTTAAGAAACCCAGCTATGAGAGTTGATGCCAAGAGTAATCCTATAACGCACCAGAAGGAGTACAGGCTTGAGCACTTGCAAGCTGACTGACAGGGAGGATCCAATTACTGATGGTAGGTATTAGCATCTTTCAAGAGCTGGGAAAGTAATTGTTGTATCTCTCACTTCTCATTTACACATAGTAGGAAGTACAGGAAATAAAAAAGAAAAGTTCTGGCAGATGCAACATCTCAGGCTTTTGAGAGATCAGGCAAAAGTCAAAAAAAATTACGAAATTTCATAGTCTTTATTCTAAACAATGAGTGCCTTGGATAAATACCATGAAACCCTGAGGCACAGTAATCATCCTTTTAAGGATGACTACAAGAACCAAGAAAGGATAAATGTGGCATCCTATAAACAGACTACCTGCATCCAACCAGAGGCAGGAAAAGCTGAAGAGCAAGACTAGGACTGATAAAAACCACAGAAGAGCTCCAGAGAACGAAAACTCCTCAGCCCCGGCAAGGCTGCTAATCTGGACTGTATAGTAAAGGAGCTCCAGTGTTGGAAGGCATCTGGCTTGATAAACTCGATGCTCCTGAAATACCAGACACCCAAACAAGTGGACATATGGAGATGCTCTTTTCCTCCAGACTAAAGGCATGACCTTCTTCCAGGTTGGCTTGCAGATAACAGATAGGATTCTACTTTTCTAGACACAGCAAGCCCTGTTAGGAAATCTCTCAACTCATGGACATCAGACTCCTGAATGGAATCAATTCATTTTCTAAGGAAGTGCTGTTTCTTCTAAGATAGGAAATAAACTCTGACAAAAGAGCTAATCAAAACATGCCAGGATGCATGAAGCAAAATTCCCTTGTAAAGTTTTGCTGGTTAATGAAGGCCAACTTTGCAGTCATCTAATTAAATTTCGGTTCTTTCTACTGTTTTTCATAGGAAGACCTTCCAAAAGTATTATCCCAGAAGAAACTGATTTTGAAAGACTTACTGAAAATGATCATCAAGGTGATAAGGGACAGTATCTTCGAAGATATTGGCATCTTTTCTACCCCTTCTAGGGTAGTCGTTTACATAATGACTACTAATCAGTTCAAGTTGGTCTGTAGCTGAGTTTAGAGTGAGTGATTGCTTCCAGGGCATATGATCATCAAGGGACCTGGTATTTGGCAATCAGGGTCCATGTGAAAACTTAGTTTTAGTCAGGATAAGCTATGTAAAAATCTCATATAACATGAGTAAAAACTTTAGTTTTAAAGGCCACACTTGATAAAAATTTATAAGACCTAAAGTACTCATAAATTTTAGGGCCTTCTAAGTAGTTTCAGATTTATGGACATAAATGGTGCTCAGTCATGTTCATAGTTTTATAGCTTCTCATATGCCATCATTGTTGACTACATGATGACTTTAATATTGTCTTGGATAGGAGAAGATATTTGAAAGAGCATAATCATTTATAAATAATTGCATTCAGTTTTAGAGACATGAAAATGAACACTTTGGTACTGTGAGTTTCAGTAAGTACAGTACTATTAACCTTCCAAATCATCTATGGTAATCATGCTGTAATTGTAATACAAGGTGAATAGCTGTTATTCTAATAGGCAAAGGACTATATGTTAATGAGCATCATAAAAATGTGCCTGATGAACTCACATTCTCTGAATGAAATTAATTCTTTGGTTAGTTCTTCCAGTAACCTTTCTTTGTTGAAAGTTTGGGCAAGTCACAGAAACAGAAAAGAAGTCAAAATTTATGAGAAGAAGAAAAAAGTCTTGATTTAAACTGATGCCTCTGAACGAGAATCTTTTCCTACAAGGTGGACAGGGTATATCATTCTCTTGCTACTGGCGTCATCAATTAACCACTGTTCTCCTCTCCATGAAATTCAGCTTCAGAACCACCTCAATCCAGCACATCAGCCAGATAAGCTGTGTGATAAGAACTACTAAATTTCCCTCAGGCATGCGCACAACATAATGCAGTTCAGGGAGGTGACAGATTGAATGTACAGTGGTGGGGGTATAGGATATGTCACCTCCTTATGAGTACATCTTATGAGTTTACACAGCAACAAGATCATTGAACAACACACTTCCCAGAGCACACCCCATCAGTAAGTACCACGTGACTGCACCTTCACTAGACGGAAGGCATTCCATCATCTTCAACCTGCTCAGCCACTCTTTGAGGAAGACTGGCACCCACTATTTGCCTCCCTGAGGCCCAGGGTCAGTTTTCAGGAAGCAGTGGCGACCCACCCACAGACAGAGTATGGCAGAAGAACATAACAGCAACAACAAAACCCCAAAGATTTTATCTTACATTCAGCTGAAGTGAAAAGATAGTTGTTTACAAAATAAGGATCATTACCTTGGTATCATCGTTCTGTAGGGCACTGATGAAAGCCAGAAGATAGTGGATGAATACTCTTAAAGTGTCAAAAAATGTCTTTTTTCAACATAAAGGACTATCTTTTGCTAATGATGCATTTAGTAAAGTATTCAAAGATAAAAAAATAAACATTGGATTTCTCATAAGCAACTAAGGAACTGATCAATGATGTATATTCAAAAGAAAATTAATCTAGAATGATGGCATGGGATAGTAGAAGGATGAGCAGTAAAAATGTAGGTAAGTATACATGTAAAAGAAATATGAACATGTCATTAATGTCTGCTTTCAGGAAAAGATACGAAGTGAATTTAAATTTGAAAAAAGAAATAGTGGAGAAGTTAAGGAGGTAATTAGAGTTCTAATACATTGAAATACTTTCACAGACCTTTACTAAGATTAAGCTACTGATTAATAATAGTAAGCTTTGTTAGTTGTATGGCAAGCAGGATCACAAATAAAGGAAATATAGTTAGGAATTTCCAATTTACTAGATCTAAGATTACAAAAAGAAAATGCTCTTACATTACAACAGAAATAGGAAAAATTTTCAAGTGCAAATCAAATGAAAATTATAAAATGCAAATAAATCATCAGTTATAACTATAAATCTATTAAACTGAAGATTACCACAGTTTTCTTCAAAAAAGCAGAACGTACATATTTTAGATTATATGTTTGCTGTTGTGATTATTCACTGAGGTCACTGAAGCAAGAAAACAGAAAAAAAATGCAGCAATGAGTGGATATAGCTCTGATCCTATATAACTTTCAAACAATAAAATAAACACAGTGAGTATCATATTTGGGCTGCAGGTCAAGTTTCACCAAGCCCTACTCAACCACAAGTTAAAAGAGAAATATAGATTTTCATTTTTTAAAATTACAGTTATACAATATTCATAAGAGAAGAATTAAAAACATAATGAAGCGAGCATTTGAAAATAAAAAGATAGGAAAAGATCTGCCAGACATAACATAAAGAAGCTGTTGCATTGTGACTATCATGAAATAAAGAAATTTCTCTATTAATGCAAAACAAAGGAGACTTTCATGGCCAAAATGTTAAGGTTAACAGGATAATGGCCTAGATTAGAATGCTATCCAATTTTAATCAAGTACACTGTTATTTTCATAGTCTCAACTGTATGTATGTGCATATGTATATACAAGTAACAGAAAATGGCTAGCATTATAGGAGATTTTAGCATAATGTTTTCTCTGTAACTGACAGACTTGGCAGCTTAATAAAGATATAGAAGACATCAGGAAAACAATAACACAAATTCAAAGGACATGTGTGTTATCCTGAAGCCACCATTTAGAAAATTAGTATCTTTTCAAACACATGTGTATATTTTAAAATCATCACACACAATTCCATAACAGAAGTTTCAAAAATTTCAAAGCTTGGTATCTTAAAGACTGTAATGCCGTAAATTAGAAACCAAACAATAAAAATTGTAACAAACCAAAGCATAGAATCAGAAATAACGAAGCACATTTTATTGCAAAGAGCTATTGACAAAAGAAATCATAAAATTATTCAAGTTTAGCAATGAAATACAATGTAACAAGAACTGTGAAGTAAGAAGTGGAAATTTTCAGCAGTGGACACCTATAATAGAAAATAATACAGCCTAAAATTTACAAAGCATTTGTTAAAAAATGAGCAAAATTAAGAAAATAAAATTTTTAAAAATTTGAAGAGAGAGGTAGAAAGGGAGAGAAATATTAGCTCCTAGGCTTTTAGGTCCCAAATGGGACCCCATGGAGTCCCTGGGCTCAGCACAAAAGGTAGTCTAGAGTTAAGAGGCAGGAAGTAAAGACAGCTGGGATTTTACTATGAGTAACTAAAGTTGTCGATATATTGTGTCAACTTGAGAGGTTTAGAAATTTAAGAGACTCAGCAGGGAGTCAGGCTCCTTACCTTGTAAATGTTCTCAGTCTATGCAAGAGGAGGGCATCGAGGTGGTGTGAGTGCTGCACCCACCCTGGGAGTGTCGTAGTCTGCTTACAATATAAGGGAGGAGAAGAGGCTTATACTCCCTTTTTGCCCTTGCTGCTTTTGCTGTCTTCTGCACCTTGAAGTGTTGCCCCTGTTCCATGCCACCCTGCTTTGGAGCCAGCTGATAATGGACTGTAATATTCACAAACTGTGAGCTAAATCAATCTTTCCTTCCTTAATTTTGGGTGTCAGGTAGTTTTTCCCAACAATGAGAGAGAAAAGTAACTAAGACATAATTTGATACCAGAGAAATGGGGTCATTGCTGCAACTGTACCTGACCATGTGGTGCAAGAGCCTTTGGGAATGGCTGTGGGAAGAGTTTGGAAAGGTTCAGAGATGTCACCTGAAAGAGTAGCATTGGACTGTCTTAGGCTGTTCTGGAAGGGAGATTCTGGTCAGAGCTCAGGAGACTAGAAGGTTGACAGAAATCCTGCCGTTAAAGATCAGGTTCGGGAGGTTTCTGCTGGTAAGAAGGACTACATTGGTGCTGGACTCCAGATGATGCATGTTATGGCTTAACAAAAACTTTGTCTGTATTTTGCTCATGTTCAGAGACTTTGTCTGAGACTAAGATTAAGGGTGGCAAACTAATTAATCTGGCAGAAGAAATTTCAAGGCAGTCAAATATTAAGGCTGTGGCATGGCTATTGTTGGGGGCTTTTAGCCCAACTTACATTGTGAATCAAAAGCAAAGAGCCCATCAGGATTATTTAAACATTCAGAGTTTGGCCTGAAAGGAAGCTCCAGTAAAACTGGATTGCAAAGATAGAGCTGAG
Organism: Dasyprocta punctata; assembly: GCA_004363535.1. NCBI lineage: Eukaryota > Metazoa > Chordata > Mammalia > Rodentia > Dasyproctidae > Dasyprocta > Dasyprocta punctata. Next base: position 120,117 of record RJWM01000987.1, read on the forward strand.
GAGATCTTGATTGATAAGAAGCAACAGGAGAGTATAAAAGATGGCCTGAGGGCATCATAAAAGCATGAAGTCTCCATCCTTTGTAGCCTCAAAACTGCAAAAACAAAAGACTTTGCTTTGAGAAAAAGCTACAAAGCACCATGCTCCAAAATGGCAGTGGCCGCTTCACATTCCAGAATGGTGACAGCATAGAAATTTCATTCCTCGGAATTGGATTCAGAATGCCAAGCAATCCATGCACTTGATCCCTACAGCCAAGAGAGAGGAAAGTCTGGCTGTTCCACCAGGTAGCAGCAGACCTTAGCAGCATCCATGTGGCACTGGTTTTAGGTGCATGCAGGATGCAGGAATTATGGGGTTAAGATGGCTTCCACACCAATTTCAGAAGGCTTGAGAGGCCAACCAGTGTGCCCCTGAGAGGGCGATGTGTAGAGATGTGAGCGTGAAGCCAAAGGCACAGGGGAGACCCCAGCAGTTAGGAAAAGCCCAGAGTGTGAATCGTCTAAGGAAACCTGAAAGGAGGGAACAAACCCAGCCCAAGACAGAAGCTATGGGAGCTACAACCACCAGAAGTGTCATAGGGGTGGAGTCACACAAGTCCTTTGCAGGTCAAAATTTGCCACAGATTTCTTCACATGCTGGGCAAGGAACTACAGGACTTAATGTTTACCATGCTGGATTTTGGATTTGCTTTGGTCCCGATCCTTTGTATCCCCATTTGTAACTTTTAGAATGAAAATATTTATCTTTTGTCATTGAATTCTGGATGTGTTTAACTTTGTTTTTATTTGTACAGGGGCTTGCAGCTAAGAGTTTCCTTACATCTTGGAGGAGACTTGAGACTTGGACCTTTCAGCAATGCTGAAACTGTTAGAACTTTCCAACTCATGCAGATGGATTAAATGCCTTTTACATAAAGGAATGTGTATGAGTCTTTGAGGGACCAGAGGAAGAATATTATTGTTCTAATGTAATACAAGGCTGATACATTTAATACTGGTTCTTAAGGATTGTTAAACCTGGGTTATAATGTTCAAGTTATGCAACGGCAAGAATAAGCCTGTCTTTGTATCTGGAAACCTGTTTAAAGAAAGGTGTCTGGTTGCCAAGTTGACAAAGGGTGGATTGTAATGGTTGATACATTGTATCAACTTGAGAAGTTTAGAAGTTTAACTAACTCAGCAGGGAACCAGAGCTCTTACTTTGAAAACATCATCAGTCTGTTCAAGGGGAAGGCACAGAGGTGGTGTGAATGCTGCACCCACCCTGAGGGGGTGGTAGCCTACTTACAGAAGAGGTTTGCTCTTGCTTCTTTGGCTGTCTTCTGCAACCTTGAAGTGTGGTCCCTGTACAATTCCACCTTGCTTGGGAGCCTGCTGAAACCTCCACAGACTGAGAGCTTTAGTTGCTGACTATGACTGACATTTATTAAATTAATTATTCTACCTCCAATGACACAGAGAATTGGGGCAACCACAACCTGTAGCATGCTCAAAGTACCTCACTTTATTTCCAGAGTCATTTCTCACAATATCTCACAGAGCAGGGAAGCTTGTTAAATGAATTCAAAAGATAAAATACAGATGTTTCCATCAAATTATATAATTTAAAACAATAGACTCACAATGAGAATAATATCAAAAGGAATGTAGTCCCTTCCTTTAGAAGAAAAATAGAACAATGTAAAAGAAACAAAAGAGGAGAAAGATAAATGATAGAAAGAGTTGATCATACAGATGAACTTAAATATTGTCTTACAATGTCTTATAAAATTGAATTATATATGGAAGTCAATGAAAACCAAAATTAACACCCAGAGAGGAGTGAAAAGTGGAAAGTTATGTGAAGTTCAAGTGTTATTTGAGAAATTATAAATTCCATATTATACTGCAATAGTTAAGACTATGGTTTCTAGGTAAATAACTATAAGAAGATTTTAAAAAGTATAAATTTGACATTTATAAAGGGGAGCATTAAGATGAATGAAAATCTTTAATTAATCCAAAAATGGCTCAAAAATAGTCTAGCAAGTAAGGTAAACAAAGCATAGAATAGTGAGATGGTAGATGTAAATTTACTATATACATAATTATAATAATTGAGTAATATAAGTATCAAATTAATAAATGATTTTCAATTGATTGAGATATAGGGACTGAATAAATGCCACATCCAAAATACATCCCTCAATAGAAGGACACAGATATCTTGAATCTAAAAGACTTTGTAAAAGGATACACCTTGTAAGCAGAAACCAAAAGTACCAATTTTGTGTTCTAATATGATAAGCATATTTTAAATCAAAGAATATTTCTGAAAATTTTATTTTGTGTTCCATTTTATGCATCCACAAAATATGTAAAGCAAAAATGACCTTTACTAGAATGAAAAATTTATAAATATACACACACAGTCCATTGTTTTGATATCCATCTTTCTATTGTTCATGAGACGAAAAGACAAAGCAGCAAAAATATGAAGACTTGACCAATGGAAATAGCTAACTTTACCTAAGTGCAGTATTTAAAATGCTGCATTCAAATATTCACTCTTTTCAAGTTCATGTGAAACATTTACCAGAAATATGCATTTAAAAATCTCAATAAATGTTTGAAGACTACAATTACTCAAGTATATTTCCTGATCCTAGCAAAACTAAGCTAAAAATCAATTCTGGAAGTAATAACTGAAAATTTCCTGAAAATATCTGTACTTAAGAAATATATTTCCAAATTTCTATGTTATCTATTTGTCAAAAAGTAAATCATAATAGAAAAGTAATAAATGAGAAAAATGCAATGTATCATAGCTTGAGATATGCCATTCTTGCCATGTTTAATGGGAAATTTAGAATGCTAAGTCTTTACTTCAGGCAAATGTGGCTGACTAAATATTGTCTCAAAGACATTGAAAGCATTAAGGAAAATGGGATGATTTATATCTATGGAATGCAGTTTAGAAAATTTTTTGTGGAGAAAGTGCTATTTATGTGTCTTGATTATTTTTCTTGCTATTGAGACAAAATATCCAAAGCCCAAAATTAAAGAAGGAAAGCTTTTTTTAGTTCACAGTTTGTAAAGGTTTCAGTCCATGATCATTTGGCTTCAAGGCAGGGTGGCACATGGCAGAGGGACTACAGTTCATAGTGAAGGAAGACAGCATAAGCAACAAGAGCAAGAAAGAAAACGTACACATTTTCCCCTCCATTATACTGTGTGCAGGATACCTGCCCTGAGGGGGGGGTGGAGCAGTCACACCCCAATCCCAGTACTAGACAATGAACCAGTCACAAACTCTAGATTCGACAGCCTCTAAAAGCATGTCCCCAACCATGACTTCATGAGGCTTTGGAGGGGTGTCTGAAGACATCATAACACTGTCAAAGTTGCACAAATGAGAAGTACAGCTTCTGCTGTACTAATATAACAAGTAGATTTTAAGTTGAGAAACTCTTCAGTAATGCTACTGTACAGTAAGGGGGAGAAGGTCACAGGAAATGAGTATGCAAATAGAACATGAAGTCATTTGAATATGTTAAGAATTCTGGGATGTTTCTTTTTGATCAAAGATTCAATAGGAATTATCAGTGGTATTTAATTAGAAAGAAAGTGATACGAACAATCTGAAGTAAACAATTCTGACTGCAGAGTTAAGGATGGATTAAAAGGACTAACTGATTAGAAAGTTGTCAGAAATAATGAGGGAGAAAATTAATTTAGTGGTTATTGGAATGCAGAACAGAATACAGATTCAGGAAGTATTTCCTGTGCTGAAGAGACAGTACTTGATGACTTATTAGATCCTTAGGGAGGGAGTAGATAAGGAAAAATAGAAGCAATTTTCTACCTAATTTACTAAGAGAATATTGATTCCATTAGCATGAAAGACAATACAAGGAAAAGACACGGAGGAAGAAGAAAATGGACTCAATCTTATATACAGAAATGTAGGACACTTTATGATACAGTCACTTGGAACTGGCTAGTGAAGACTTTAAAATAATGATTTAAAACTTGAAAAAGAGGATCACATCCTGTGAATGCTATCAGTCAGGTTAAGAGAAGTACAGGAGAATGTCCACAGAAAATGCAAATTGAGAGGAAAAAAGTAGTGCTATGGAGAGAATTCAACTGGACACCAAAATTTAGTGTACAAGCAGAGTACCATAGACCTGCTATAGAACATAGTGAGACATGAAATTCATGGAAACGCAGAATGTATCAGCAGAGTTTTAAAGAGTACACCTTATCGATATGGTAAAATAGTTTTCATTGCTTCCATATCCTTTGCTTTAGTATTAAACAAATAGAATATGAGGGAACCATGGATACCATAATCTTTCTTTATTCATTCACTTATTTTCAAGGAATAAAGTTTGGAACACAACTATACATTTCGTTAACACATGCTGATAATATCACAAGTAGGCAAGACTAGACTGACCACTGTTTGAATGAAACAGCTACTACAAAAGTAATGTAAAAAATTACCTGGAGTATAAGTAGAAAGTCAGCTAATGTTGACATTATTCAATTGCAGTCAGTTAGTTAACATACCAGTCAAGCAGCTGAGCATGTAAAGTGCAGTTCTCTCTATCATTCACTGTTATCTGTGGCTTAGACAGTTACCCTCCACAAATCAGAGGTATAGCTGAGTGAGTGCATTTATTAAGTCTACAAGTTCCACGTGCAAGTTATTTCATTCTCTTCTGAGTTCACTCCGATAGGAACAATTTACTTTCTGGAATATTGCCAAATAGGTTGCCATAGTAACCAATTATAATGATACCTATCTAGAAATGTTATCCCATATGTCTGAGAAGAAATTATACATATGGGCAAAATAATAATAACATTCTTAATTTATTTACACATCAATTAGTCCTAGACAATAAACGAAGCTTAGCTAAAAATATCTGTACATTTTCTTAGAAATGTTCTAGAATATTTTGTTCATCATGACCACTTCTCCTCACCAACAAAAACAAAACAAAACAAAAGTGGGGTGACTCTTTAAAGAGCAATAGTTCAAGGAGATGGAAATAATTAAAAGTTAAAATACATTGGAAAGTAAGGTAATACAGTATTTGATTGCAAACAATTTGATTTCTTAGCATTGAGTAGTTCAATAACAAATAATTAAAATGCTCATGTAATATACAATTGGTTTATTAAAAATTCCACTTCAGGGATGTATTTTGCCCCTCTGAATTTGAAGTGAACTTTTTCAGTCTTCATTTTTATTCAGAACACCAGGCTTTGGGGGATAATCAGTTCATTAGCTGGGCTTCAGAAATGACCCTCACATCACCTTCTCTGTTTATTTTTGCAAAGTTCATAATGCAAATGTGCATGCTTTGCACCAAGAGAAGCTGGAGAAATGGCCTTAAACTTGACATGTCTGGTGACTCTGTGACAAGTTCTGCACTTTCTTTCACAAAGAAAGCTCTGACAGTGGAGAGGTTCATGCAACAAAGGTGCAGATATTCCAAACAGAAAAAATTAGGTTTGTTCCTGAAAATGAAACAGAGTAAGATGGAAATACCGGGCTATTTTCCTTTATTAACAGCAAAACATAATAAATCACAATTCAATGCAAGAAAATTCACTTAAAAATGCTACTATCTGCACATATTTTTCATGAATATTCAAAACATAGCCCGTTTGTCTTAGCCCAGAGGACAAATTCAACCAAAGTGATCTCTGTCATCAGAAAACAGAATGTATTATACGGTTTCTCAGCTGATGAGAGCAGTCAAAAAGATGAAAACAGTGTAATGAAAATTGAAACTACATCTTGCTTCTCTATTGGTAATAGCACTGTTTTAATTGATAATGGCAAAGTAAAATAAAATTATTGCAGTTATTTAGGGAATTCACATTCTAAAACCTCAAGTCACTATTTTCTTCCAGAATTAATTATATAAGGTAAAAATGTACCCTTTTATCAACATTGTCTTAACTCCATGATTTGTCTTTTAATTTCAATATATCAAAATCATTGTCCTTAGAGTAATGACAACAAAATAAACTAATATATTTATAGAAAAATTGATCAAGTAGTTTAGAAATAACTAAGAGCCTTGAATGAACAAATATATTCAATCAGAACAACAAAATAAAAAATTAGAGCAATTTTTTCTGAGAACTATTTACTATTTCTATGTCTATTTCTGCTCCTGATCCATTTAAAACAATAAAACTAGGAAAAAAGGTTAAGAGGAGTTATAAATTATAAGATATCTCAGTCACTTAACGTGGTACTAAAGCATATCATTATAAAATTAAAGCATATAATTATAAAATGTTGTTAAAATATTATTATAAAGTTCATGTGCCAATTTTCAGTCTAGCTTGGGCAATTAGGTTATAAATGTAGAAGCCCATCTTTCCCTTCCTAGAGTCGTCCTATCCCTAACACCTCCCATCTTGGAACAAGTACTATCTTGAATTCTGCATATATTAATTCACTGCTGGGTTTTTAATTTGTCCTGTTGCACTATTTCATTAACTATGAACATTTTAAATAGTCATCATTTATAACAATAATAAATATATTTCTTAGCTATCCTAAGAAATCAAATATTTCTGTACCAAATTGATTGAACATTTGTGTCTTGAAATTCACTGTACTACATGAAATACTTAATATAAAATAAATGTTAAGTTTTCAACCATGAAATGCTATGCATTTACTGGTTTTACTTTGATACTTCTGTGTGTTAGGGAGTTGATGGTTGATTGAAAGATACCAACAAATACAAGAAAAGAGTTATCAGTATTTTTAATTGACAGCAAGTAAGAAAACATTAAATTCCTTGAACATGACTATTAGAATAAGGGATAGAACTTTACTCTTTCTGTGGGGGGACAAGTAGCTTTAATTCATAGGTCCTTGCAGAACGTACTATGACACGTCTGGATGTAAGGTCCTCTTTAGCATTCTGTCTTCTCCATTTTTTTGTAATATCTTCTTGGCCTCTCATGTCTTATTTTGAGATGCCCTGTCACATGCTCACTGAGGGCAAGGAAGTGGCTTAAGAGCTAGTACATTTCTTAGGGTTTAATAACACATAAGCACATGTAAAGGGAATCAATTTCTGAGGACCAATTCCAAGGACTTATTTCTCTTCTTTCCCTGTTCAAGATAGAGTTCTGTCTGAGACACAAATTATACTGTTTCACAGGTTTTAAAAATCATATGCCCTGGAAGCTCATGCTCCAAGCAGGTAAAATAAAAGACAGTTTTACAGGGTGAATAATACAAAATACATCAAAACCTTTAATAGATTATTATTATGAATTGATCACATTAAATTATATAAATATGTTAATGCTTATTTTACAAGAAAAGCAAGTATTATATTTAGTTTGCTCTCTCACTGTGAAAGCTTGTATTTATAATGGAAGCCAAATGTTCTAACTTCTGATTGGATATTTTTTCTGTTTTTTAAAGAGAGTGAATCTACTCTACCAACATACAATGAACCCATCTGAATTACACAAAGAATAAGGAATCTTCATGTTGTTCTAATGAAAACACTATCTAAAAATAATTCGGGATTTATTTCATTGAGGAAGCTTCATACTTCCCAATGTTCTATTCCTAATCTGACATTAGTACCTTGCCCTTGAAGACACGCGTGTGAACATGAACGAGCATGTGAGAAGAGTGGACTGAATGAAAAATCGGTTGTAGATTAATGAGTGAGAGTAGGCTAGATGATTTTACTGAGCAAAATTCTGTGTCTTAGAGCAGGACAAACTCTTTTCTATAGAGATGTGCTCCAGGTCCTGGTAACTCTCCAGCAGAGCTGGGCTGCATGAAACACATCAGCTCTATACTCCATAGCCGACCGATTTCACTAAGGCTGCAGTAGGGCAAGATAGAGATGGAGAATCACACTCAGTCTTTCAATCTGCAACTCAAAATTGATACTTTCCCACTCTGCTCATGTGCCCATGTATCTTTAACCAAAGCAAGTCATTGGCTACTTCTGAATTTCACTAAGTGTAGTCTTAATTCATGCATGGAAGGAGAGCAGTTGGAAAAAATGATGAGCAATTCTATTGTCTATACTGGTAGAGACACTATCCTGGTGATTTCAACACCCTAGCTATCAATGAAGTTTTTAAGCAGGGTTAGAACTAAAAAGAATAAAACAAAACAAAACAAAAATGCATGCACACACACAAATAAACAAAATACATCTAAAATATTAGGCAGCAACTCTTATTTCATTCTGAAGACAAATTCAAATGTCACCTATTGGTAATAGTTTCCTGTATTACCTAGAAAGATCTATTTTCTAGGATCACGGCATATCATTAAAACAGCTCTTAGCGTATCATGCTGATTCCTTGCTTGTGTCAAATGATTATATGAGAGAAAAGACCATTTTGAATTTTGTAGTTTGCATTTTAGTTCATAGGGCAACACCTGACATGTAGAAGCTGCTAAAAGAATGAAATATGGGAAATGAGTTGGAGAAAGAGGAAGAGAGAAAGGAAGGTAGGAAGGAAGGAAGAAAGGAAAAAGAAAGAAGAAAAAAAGAAAGAAAGGAAGAAAAACAAACAGATGGAATAAGGAATTTGCTTAACAGTCCTTCTTAGTACTGATAAAAATTGTTATAAGTGTAATATTGTGTCTTCGAATCTCCTACATATAGTAATTTTCAAAGCATTCCATAGCAGTATTAGAGTCTAGGGCAGGTGATACTAATTGCAGCCTAATGCCCATTCTCCCCTTATTCCTTCAGCAAAATTCTAATTTTAACAAGGCTTATGCTAAATATTATTAAATGCCAGTCTCTTTTTAGCTAGATGTGATCAAAAGATTATTAGATTCTTGTCAATGTAAGTAGTAAGAAAGTAATATCAGTAAATTCCTGGCCATACTTTTGAGGGGCAATTTTTATGCCCTTCAAATTGCTCCCCTTTGTGATAAGCTAGAGAAGCCATTTGAATAACTGTAGAAGTTGCCTGTTGAGAATGGCAAAATGAGAGAAAAGAGAACCGATGCCATCAAAACTAGAGTGCTAGGAAAACTAGCTATATGGTGTTTCAGTTTGAGCAATTACTGACAAAGAAATGTTTACAGTTATTATTCTGTTCTTTATTCCTTCTGTTCTTAAACCTGGCTCCTTAATGAAGTAATGCTTAACATAAGTTCAAAACACAGACACAAACACACGCACACTGGATTTTTGTTCTAACATATCAACATTGCAATAAAAATATGGGTATAGGAAACAGTAGGTGCAACTACTACAGGTATAAACAAACATTTCAGAAAACCCTATAAAGACAGTAGGATTTCATTTTAATAACACAACAACTACAGAAATCTAGAAAGTTTTATCAATTCAGAGGCTCAGAAGTGAGCATTCTTATACCTTTGCAAAACACATTTAAATTTAGAGTTATCTCCTCAAAAACATTCATAATTAATTCCAAATGAAAATTAATAAAATGTCAAGGATTTAATTTCAATCAACTTCTCTATGGAACCAAATCAGTACTACAGGGTTACTTCATTGATGATCTTGACCCATAGACTGGTAAGATGCATTATATCTTGCCCGGATTTTCACTTTCAGTGGGAGCCACACACTTTCATTAAGGGCATCATTGCATTAATAATTCCACGTCTCAAAATTTGCAGGGAATAAGCAGTCATCAGCAATTATGATTTGCCAGGGAAAGACCTTTTAAACTCTCCTCAAAGTCAATGACAACTTTCTTTTCTTTTTTTTTTTCTTTCTTTCTTTCAGGCTCAAATTCACTCCCATTCTGGGCAACAGCGTAAGAATTTTATGGCATATTTTAAAATCAGTTTGTATATGAATATTAAAAAGAAATCCTGTGAAGAAATTAATCACAACAAACATATCCAATGTTTTCACAAAACAAGAGTGACAAAAAATGAACCCCATTTGCTCCCTCAGAAAGTTAAAGGAAAACAAGAAGAAAACACTAAATAAAAATCTACTAAGCTAAACAATGGTCACAAGCAATGCACCTAAATGTTTGAGCTCCTTATTCAGTAAAAGGAAAGACCTAGAGAATAGCATAACTCATACAAGGTCTATAGCATATTCCATATTTATCATAGCCAAAATACCCAAACTGTATTCATTTTCAGATAAACATTAGGTAAGGGAGAGAAGTGACTTTAGAAAGTTAAGACCTAAATCTGCTATTATTCTTCAGCAGGATTGAGAATGTCTTAGGGGACTGTTACTTGTGTTTGTTTGTTTTTATGGTTAAGAAAGTCCAAGTAATCCTTTCTGATCATGTGTCAGAAGTAAATGCAACACAATCAGATAGTAAAGTTAAGCTGTTTCTGCAGGGCTTAAATAAAAATAGAAAGAAAAAAGGTTCACATGTTTTACAGCAAAACATGTGTGGGTTACTTAAATAGCATGGTAATACTGATTCTGCAAATTTTGAAATTAGAAAAATCTCAAAATTTTATTCCACAGTTATAGATAATATTGAGAGTATGAATATCTCCCCTATATTCTTGAAAGGATTAACCAATAACAATTTTAATCTTTTCTTCAAATACATTGGTTTTTTGTTTTTTGTGTTTTTTTTTATAATGATGAGAAAAAAGGAATCATTATTCTGGTGCCTGTAGTAAGTATTGCAGTGGATTTTACTTCAAAGAAATCTACATTGAAAACTTCAACTACAGAATAATTTAGGTATACCCTATTCAGTGACCAAAATGCTTTAATTCCAAACTTTCACTTGCCTAATATATGTTATAGAGAGTTGATTCTATAAAACATATTCTGACACAGCTTATATTTACCTTGAAAGTGGGGAAAGAAGTTTAAAGAGAATTTATGGCAGCAAAAGAAGCTTTACCCTTTTCCCTTTTTTATGCAAACCTATTTTATGCAAACCAGGTTATCATAATGCTAAAGAGTGGCGGAAGCACGATGGTAGGAAGTTCTATGTGTTCTACACAGACAAAGCTACTGAACTGCTTCACAGTCATAGAAAGCTTTTTAACAATTCACAGTTGCTAAATGTGGTAGTCAGAATAACATCCTTCCAGACATTTTCTCTTCTTAATACTTAAATCTTATGAGTATATTACTTTGCATAGTAAAAAAGTGTTCATAAATGCAATTAAAGACAATGAAATAAGGAGATTATCCTGCGTTATTTGGAGAGACATCTACGTCTTGAAGGTGTGTTCACCTCCAACATTCACACAAAACTCAACTCAAGGCACAGTGTTAAGAGGTAGGACTGAGGACTTCCAGGAAGTCAACAGAGTGGTCAACAGTAAAGAAAAAGCCTCTCTGTGGTTTTGTGTCCAGGTGCTGAAACATAGCAACATGACGAAGAGAAGGAGGGAAGCGGGTCCCCAGGACCCAACAAGAATTTAAAGCAAGAATGGAAGCCCACAGGAAGATCAAAGAGAGAGAGCTCAACACAGAAGGAAGATGTGGCAAGCAGTACTTTCTCTCTGAACCCTGACCTACTTTGTGGGAGGGGCGAGTTAAACCTGTGGATGCATGCTGACTACTAGCAATCCCAGAAGCCTACACAGAGAAATTTACCAGTGGAATGTAAGGGTAGATACAGTGGACTGCAGAGGTCAGGGAGTTATTCGCAAACAGATGACCGCCAGGAGAGAGCCATTGTCTGGTAGCCATCTTGGAGAGAGGCCAGCTGAGCTCATAACTCAGGGCAGCTTCATTCTGGCTCCATTTAGCACCTCCCAATTCCTGAGTGAGGCAGAAAGGAATCCAAATCAGCAGGAGGTCGAGGAGCCAAGCTCAAACTCGCAATGAGCAGAGTTCAATGGCAGAAAGTACGCGGAGCGCTGTAGCCTGAACAAATTGGGTTCCAATTTGACAGCCAGAAATCATCCTGAGCTTTAGTGGAATAAAAGGTGGAGACTTGCTGGGATTATCCACTACCCCACTGTAAAGCTACAGCTGGCTTGCTAGGATTAGTCAACATGAATTTGGACTCTGCCTGCCCACTCTAGATCCTAGAAACACACCAAGAATTGACATTTTTTTTCTTCATTTTACTTCTCCGTCTCTCTCTCTCTCTCTTTTTTCGCCTGTCTTGCCTGTTGGATTCACTCTGTTGGGGTTCATTAATGTGTAGTCATTGTTGTCTCTTTCTAAAATGTCCATAACATTTTTGAGTGCTGGTTTGGTGATCATGAAGTTTTTCAATTCTTTGTCTTGGAGGTATCTTATTTCTCCATCAATTTTGAAAGGTAGTTTTGTGGGGTACCATCTTTGTTGGAGGTTGTTTTCTTTTAGGACTTGGAATACTTCACTCCAAGCTTTCCTTGACTTGAGGGTTTGTGTTGAAAAGTCTGCTGTGATTCTGATAGATTTTTCTTTGCAATTGATTTGCTTCTTTTCTCTAACAGCTTTTAATATTCTATTCTTGTATTTAATTTATAGAATCTGACTTTTACATGTCTTGGTGCAGATTGTTTCTAATCATCAATATAAGTCAAAAATTGAAAATTTAACTAAACCTTACCAACAAAGAAAAGCACACGTCCTGGTGGAATCACCAAATTTAGAGACAACCTAATGCCATTAGTTCTTAAACTCTTTAACGAAATGGAAACTCCCAAATTTATTCCTGGAAGCAAGCATCACCCTAATATCACAGTCAGAGAAATATCCATCCAAGAACAATAAATATAGGCCAATCTCTCTAATGAACATCGATGCAAAATTCCTCAGTAAGACACTGGCAAGCAATGCAGAAAATTATCAAAAAGTTTATACACCGTTATCAAGTAGGATTCATCCCAAAGATGCAGGGATGGCTTAACTTATGCAAATCAACACATGTAAGACAGCACATTAACAGACACATGGACAAAAACCATATGATTATCTCAATAAATGCAGAAAAACATTTGACAAAATCCAACACTCATTCATGATAAATACTCTACATAAAATTGGAATAGATGGTCTTTATCTCAAGTATATAAGAGCCATCTGTGGCAAACCAACAGCCAGCATCATACTAAACAGACAAAAATAAAAACTTTCCCTCTAAAATAAAAAACAAGAAAAGGATATTCACTATTATCATTCTTATTCAATATATTTCTAGAAATATTCGCTAGAGCAATTAGGTAAAAGAAAGAAAAAGAGTAAGAATAGTAAAGAAATAAGTCAAATTATCATTTTTGCAGATGACATGATACTTTGCATAGAAGGGTAAAAAGTCCAAAAAGTCCACTTAAAGGCTTGTAGATTTAATAACCAAATTCAGTAGCATAGCTGGATACAAAGTCAATACTCAAAACTCAATAGCATTCCTGTACACAAATAACAAACCTACTGAAAGAAAAATTAGAGAAGCAACACCGTAAAAATAGCCCAAAAAATTGAAATGTGTAAGAATCAGTCCTAGCAAAGGAAGCAAAAGACCTATGCATTGAAACTACAGTACACACTGAAAAAGGAGATTAAAGAGTATATTAGAAAAAAGAAAGGTATCTGTCATTCTTGGGTAGGAAGAATTAATATAGTGAAATTGGCCATTCTTCCAAAATTGTTGTACAAATTTATTGTGATCCTGATCAAAACACATATAGTATACCTCACAGAATTAGAGAAAACAATCCTAAAATTCATTTGAAACCAGAAGAGACCTAGAATAGCAAAAGCAATTGTGGACAACAAAGGAATAGCAGGGGGCATTGCAATCCCTTACTTGAAATCATGCTTCAACTATACCAACTGAATAAGAAAATTCATCACTTGGGCAATATTAGTTGAAACCATTCATTTATTCACTAAAAAAGAGCCTATTACCGTACATAGTCAAATTTATTACTGCAAATGTATACTATTAGAAAATGTGGATCAATGACAAATAGAAAAGTTTGAAAAGTATCAAGAAATAATTATGAAACAGATTAGCATTCGGGGAAGCATTCAAACTTCATTTATATTGCCCTGATTTGATCATTATACTAACTACATGATTTAGTTATCTACAATGATTTAGCTAACTATGCCGATTTGATCATTATCCACAATGATATACAGGTATGAAATAATCAAAACATACCATATAAATACATACAATTAAAATAATAATAAATTCATTTGAGTTATTCTTGTTTCGAAACCAGGTATTGCATTCACTGTTCTGTTTTGAGGAGTTTTAACCTTAGTTTGTTTGATTGTATTACAACAGATGATATAGGCAACTGCCTAGAAGATAATATAAGGCATTATAGAAATCAACATTGCATTACTATATATTGCCTCCATTATTTTATTTGCTATTGGTTTTATTCAGTACTATTTCGTTCGACTATATTAGACCAATTGGTAAGGGCAATTATTTTGAAGACAATAGGAGGTATTACAAGGAGAACCGAGGAAGGAAGGAAGGGAAAAGGAAAAAGGCATAGATTTATATGAGGGTTTACATAAGATAGTTTGAAAGACTATATTACTAAATGCATTAACTGGTGAGAGAGAACAGTTGATACTCATATGATTAGATCAATCTTACATGTCTTTATCTGTCAATCTGAACAACCCCCTTGAAGGTAATGATATACAATGTTACAACCACTGTAAAATTCCAATCATCTTGTTTCCTAAACCTATAATGTTACAGTATCGGATATGTTGTTGCTGCTTGTTGATTCCTTTAGTTTTTGTTTCTCTTCTTTATGACCATTCTTTTATTCTTTATTGGTTTCATTCTGAACTATCTTGCTTTATTGTATTAGACCTGATGATATGGGCAGTTATTTTAATGATAACAAGAGGTATTCTAAGGGGAAAGGAGGAAGGAAGGAAGGGAAAAAGAAAAAGACATAAATTTATGAATAGGTATACACAGGACAGTTAAAATGACTATATTACTAAATGCATTAGCTATTGAAAAAGAAAAGTTAATACTCATGATTCGATAAATTTTGCATGTCTTTATCTGTCAATCTGAACAACCCCTATGAAGGTAAGGATATGCAATATTGTAAATACTGCCAAATTTCAACCATCTTATTGTGTAAACCTACAATGTTATCATATCAGATTTGTTGTTGTTTGTTTGTCTTTTTTGCTTTTTGTTTCTGTCTTCTGTGTCCATTTTCTCTTAAATAAAAAAAATGAAAGTTGTGTAATTATATATTTTTAAGTTGCAAAGGTTCTAGAAAGTTATTAGTAACATTTGTAAATAATATAAAACTTAGTCATGAGGAACCCAAGAACATAAATATTCACCAAAACACTGAATTTGACTACCCAGAAACTGAAGAATGAAGAAATTAAGATAAATGGAATAATTTCTTGTTATATATTAAAACCTAACAATCTTGGGTTCAATAGCAATATCAGTAATATGAGATACATATATCTTATGGACTTTGTGAAATTATTTTATCCTGAATGAGAGTAAAATTATTCTTATATTTAGATCAATTCGTCTCTTTCTTAGAAGATGAGAATTTGGTTCAATCATATCATGAAATACCTCTTTGGAGTATCCTAAATTCTTTATGCTAAAAATAGTGAAAGAGACATTCTTCTTTGAACAAATACTTTCAAAAGTAAAGTTATCAAAACCTTACTTTTTGTCTTTAGGGTGATCATTGTTGACTTCCTATTTGAAGGCACCTGGATAATGTTTTCTTACCTAAATGTGGATGTATTCTATTTCAAGTTTGTTGAAATGCAAAGGACAATAGGA
Source organism: Dasyprocta punctata (assembly GCA_004363535.1). Lineage (NCBI taxonomy): Eukaryota > Metazoa > Chordata > Mammalia > Rodentia > Dasyproctidae > Dasyprocta > Dasyprocta punctata. Next base: position 135,839 of record RJWM01000987.1, read on the forward strand.
AAATTCCCTTCATGTCTATAGTGGGATCATACCTGTCAACCTACAATCATCCACTGGAATAAGAAATCAACCACCCATCACTATTCACCTCAGATCCCTTCCACAAAGAGTAGAATACTAAGGACAAGTTTAGTCTAATTGACAGGTTTTTCCCTCTCCTTTCTCATCAACTCATCTCATTTTAACAACTCTCCTAAAGGCTGGAAAACAGGCTTGTGAACAATTTATATTTTAATCAATCCAGTGTTCATTTATTAATCCTCCCCCAACAGAAATGATCACTCCATTTTTAACAACACTTTTCTTGGGCTTCTAGAGCATTACACAGTCTTAGCTTTTCCTCCGAATGTGCATCCAGCTCCTCGTGATTCTCTGTTATTAAACTTCCTCTCCCCTACCACAAAACTTTGAAATATTTTATTTATTTTCCTTATGTGCATTCATATTTTATATATTGTCAGCTGATGTTAAGACTTTAAATCCTATTTGTAACTTTAAATGTGACTTGTCCCAGAGTTCCATACTCATAAAACAAAGTGTATTTCTACTTGTAGGACAGTAATAATAAATGCTCACCCTCTGCTGGAAATTAGATTAAGATTTTGATATGGATTAACTGATTTAATCCTCACAATGCCCTTAGGAGGTCAGCCTTTTTGTTATAATTCTATTTAGTAGAAGATGGAACTTGCCTACAAAAAAGGTTAAGGGCCAATGCAGTTGGTAAATAGGAGAACGGCCAGGTTTTAGTGCTCCAGGATGATATATTTCTCACAGAGCTTTCAAGTTTATCACATTCAAAAGAGAACTGTTAAACCTTACCCCTCAAATTAATTTCTCTCCAGTCTTGTCCATTTTTATACAAAGGTAAGAGCTGATTATCTTTGTTGTATCTCTTTCTTCCACAATGTCCAATCATAAGACTAAATAAAAGCAAAATATTCCCCACTTGACCATTTTAAACCACCTTCCTTGTTACTGTGCTTTTAAGAGCCATCAATGTCACCTTCCTATTAATACTTCACAATTACACCTAAGATCTTTCTATTTCATTTTTGCATCCCCACCCATTTCATTTTCTACTAGCAGCCAAAATACTCGTTCAAATACTATTAAATTATGTGGGCCAGATCATGTCATTTTTCTTTCAAAACTTCCAATTAGATATTTTCATAGCCTACTAGACAACATTTGAATTAACTGCTTCCTGCTCTCTCACTTCCTTTTGTTCCAACTCTACTGGCCTTGATGGTCCTCAAATATAATTTCATGACTAAAATTGACTATCTTTTCTTCTTCCTATTTCATCAAATGATAAGCTACTCAAGAGATATTAATATAATTGCTTTAACAGATATTAACACCTCTTGTGGAGTTAGACTGATATAGACTTCAATTCTTCAGAAGACTAGAATTAGTTCAAGTAGGTTACTTCATTCATTGACTCTATTCATTCAATGAAGAGTAAAGATGTTCCTTAACTTATTATGAAAATACATCTGATTAACCTATTACAAGTTGAAAATACTGTGAATCAAAATCAGGATTTATGGGGTTGGGGATGCAGATCATGGGTGTAGCACTTGTATATATGAGCTTTGCATTCAACTCCCAGGAGCAAAAAGAAAATAAAATGATTTAATACCCCTGACCTTCTGAACACAGCTATGGCACAGAGTTATCCTATGGGATATCAGTTATTTCTGCCTCTGATCGGGTGGTTGACCGGGTGTTGTGGCTTGCCATTGCTGTTCAGCATTGTGACAACGTCCTGTACTATAATGGCAGCAAAGGCAAAGATTAAAATTCAAAATTGGAAATGTGGTAACTATTCAATGCCCATTGGTTTCATGGAATCCTAAAGCAAAAAAAAAGAAAAAAAATATGGCTCAAACCATTGTAAGTCAAGGACATCAGTATTTAAAACTAATAATTGTAACAGTCAGAAAGGTCTACAAAGATAAAGTAGAAATATTTCTCAACTCAATATATATATATATATATATATATGACAATTCATATTTGTATTCTTAATAGTTTCTCAGTTACAGGTGACACTCTTCCTGAATATATAATATTAAACTATGCAATTTCTTCTTCAGGTCAACTTCAGGAAAAAATACATCAGAACAAGATTCAAAATGATACCAGGAAATGATTTTAAATTTTAGGAATTCAAGTAACATTCGTTTAAAAAAATAGAAAAAGATTCAATGCATGACATTGTCCCATTTACTATTAACAATCAAGGCTACAGGTAAAAGAGGCACAAAAGAATGCAGTAAAAGTCTTTCCAGAAGCACCAGAAATATTAGAACAGTGTTTGTATTGTAGTACTTAATGTTCTTATTCATTAGTTCTATTATATTCTTTAATATATTCACATAGAAGTTTGTGGCTCTAATTTTCATGCTTTAGGAATATTTTCTTTTTTATGACAGAAAAAGAAGACAGTAGTAATAAATACTTCTATGACAGAATGTTTTGAATACATTTAGCCTATCAACTAATTGAATAAGATTTTTTTTTTTGCAGGACAAAAAACACCCCTCAGGATCGCATCTTCCTCCCACTTTTTAATTTTGAAAAAAAAAACAAAACAGTGATACAGAATTACAAAACAAGATACTAGGAGATTAACAATGGTTAATATATTCTTTACTGTTATCTTAAAAGTAGTTGCTTAAATTACCAGATAAAGACATGAGAAATTAATGAACCAATGTGAGCACGAATCATTCTTTTCAATGAACTAATAGAGATTCGTAGCATAGTTATTCTGTCATATATATATGTACATATTATATATACATATATCCCTTCTCTTTTCTTCTTATTCCTTCTCATTTCTGCTTTCTGCATTCCAGTTGTTCTTTCCTTTTGAGCAATTTCTTCCCTTTTCATTTTCACAATATCTGTTATACATTTTGGATCTTATTTACTCTTTTAGTCTTTTATGCTAGGGAGACAATACAATGCTTACAAATGCATGTCTGATTTATTTCTCTTATGAGTATGGTATCACATTGCATCCATTTACGCATAAAAGCCTCGAGTTTGTCCTTCTTTACAGCTGAGTAGTACTCCATTGTACAAAAGTTTTTTCTATGCATTCCTCAGTTAATGGGCATTTAACTTGTTTCCAAGATTTAGCTTTTACAAATTGTGCTGCTATAAACATGGGCACATATACATCACTGTGGTATGATGTTTTTAATACTTCTTGGAAAAAATATCCAAAAGTGCAATACCTGGATTGAGAGAGATCTCCAATCCTAGTTTTCTGAGAAATCGCTGCACTGATTTCTACAGTGGTCGTATCAGTCTACACTCCCACCAACAGTGGAGAAGGCTTCCTTTTTCCTCACAGCCCCTCCAGCGTTTGGTTGATTTCCTGATGACAGTCATTCTTTCTGGAGTGAGAAGAAATCTCAGTGTTGTTTTAATTTGGATCTGTCAAAGGATGAATGGTGTTGAACATTTTTTCATATATTTATTTGCCATTTGTATTTCTTCATCTGAGAAGTGTGTATTCATCTCAGATGCCCATTTTTGGACTGGGTCTTTGAATTTGGGGCCTCTTCTCATTTTTAAAAGCCTTTGATTTCCATGATTCTACTTCATCATACACACAAGCATACAGACATACACAGACACAGATACATTTTTTTAAAAAACTCACAATCAGATCTAGTAAAAGAATGGTTGGGAATGGGAAGTAAAGAGATGATTTATGAAAGAGAGGTTTTTTTTTTTTAATTTACAAAGATGTAGACATCTAAAATATTGGTTTTCCAAACACATATAGGCACTCTCAAAGCTCCTGAGAAGATAAAACAAATAATTAAAGAAATATTGTAATGTGGTTTCTGAAGCCAGCAACAGTAGGAGAGGTGGTAACAGTAATCACAGCAAGCATTTAAAAACTACTACTGTGGTCTAGACATTGTTTTATACTCTAAAGAAATATAAATATCAAATAAACATAAGGTATAGCCAATGACATTCCAAGGTAGCCATTGGTTTCAGAGTTTATTAGGATATTTATAACGACAGGAACCATCACTTTTCCTGTGATCCTAAATATTGTACTGGAACTATATAGAGATAAAGAAAGCAATATATACTTAAAAATAATGTGATGCTAAAGAAACATATATAAAGCTTTTAATTCTATGAAGAGAGTTAGACATGGACAAAGAAAGGGAAATTATTTCCTTATTTGCAAAAACAAAAAAAATGTTTTCAAAAAGACCCCCAAATTATTAGTGTCAATTTTTTTTTATTCCAGCTATGTGTTAGATAGTACAATGTGCTTCAATTCAACCAGTAGACAGAGATGCATGATTGATGTTAGCCAGCACCACACGTGATCGGCTCAAGACCAGCGATCTGCAAAATCACTCAGTCCTCTAAAGGTGTGATGTGCAATGAAAGCAGATATACAAGGTACTGCTCAAAACATGTTCAAGCCTTCCAGATTCAGATGAGGGCACCAAGACTGCTGTTGAGACATCAGAGACAGAAAACACTATGAATAACCCCCAAAAAAATCTTAAAACTAAAATCTATGGACACTTTCTAACTTCACGCAGTGCACTATGTGAGAAGATCCAAAATCATTTCTTTTACTTTTGATAAACTCACCATGTTTATCAGAGCCATTCTTTTTCTGCCATCATGTCATTCGTTTTAGAACACTAGTGTTGGATGTGTGCCCGCCTGGCTGGGTATCACAGTGGCCTGCCCTTCGTCACTCTTGCACTACAACTGAACCTGGCAAACAGTAGATCTGTTGTCGCTGGCTACTTTGAGTGACAATGCTTAAGCTCAAGCAACTTGTCAAGTGTAATGTTAATACTTTCCTTAAGCTTCAAGTTGGAAAAAGTAATAAAGCCCCATGTATTTAGACCAATTAAATAGAGATTTTCTTTCATTTACAACCAAAAGAATATTATTACTTTAAGAAAAAAATGTTAAGTATTCTCTCTCTCTCTCTCTCTCTCTCTCTATATATATATATATATATATATATATATTTGCCCAAACTATTTGGATCATTTCTTTCCTGCATTTCTGGTAAATACAAAATAATTTCTAATCAGATTTTTCTCAATAGTTCCCACAATCAATAATAACAGTGTTAACAATACACAAAAAACACCTTCATGCACTAAGTGCTCTGATATGCATTTTATGTAGATATATGCACATTTGATTTAACCCTTGAAACAATCAGAAAATTAGTTATGCTAAAATCAGTTTTAAAAAACAAGAAAATCAGCTACAGATAGTTATATGATACTTTTCTCAAGTCATATCTAATAACTGATTTTTCTCTATATAATTGAATCAATTAAGCCGGTCGTGGTGGCACACGCCTTTAATCCTTGCACTCGGGAGGCTGAGGTAGGAGGTAGGAGGAGTGCTGTGAGTTTGAGGCCTGCTTGGGCTAGTGCAAGGCGGGCCTGAACTACACAGTGCAACTCTGCTTCAAAAAACCAGGGCTGGGAGTTTGGCTCAGTGGCTTAAGCACCTGTCTGGCAGGCGTGAGGCTGAGTTTGATCCCGGTGCTGGAAAAAAAAAATTGAATCAATTAAAGAATCAGGTGCAATCACCACTGCTGATTTAGATATGACAGTATGAGACACTCTGAAGATTCTCACCAAGAAACACGGGTACACAGAAATTAGGGAAGAAAAAGGGCCCAACTGTGAGAAGACGACTTAAACAAGAAATCCCTCAAATAAATTCCAGTATTAGGGGTGTTCCAAAAAAGAAGCAGGGCCACTTCTTGACCCTGATACTGCTTGTACAGACAGTTCAGAGAAGGAGCCATCTAGGGAAAAGATCTAAATTCCTGAGGGAAGAAGGTAAATGCAGCAGCGCTGGCCTGGCGGCTACATTCGGCTCTCAACCCAGCAGCCACCGTGCAGGGTTCATTTGTGCTCTCTCCCTTCTCACTGGGAGAAGGACCCCAGCAAGCAAGATATTTGCAAATCAGAGAACTAAAGCAAACAAAGGCCAGAGAATCACTCAGAGGACAATGACTGAGTGAGATATTTAAGTCCTTGGGAAAGAAAGAAATAGAAACATGGTCCTGGTTGGGGACACAGAATAAGACACTGAGACATTCAGGAGTCAGAGTCACAGGAGTCACAGGGACAGAAAGTAATGTGATCCAGTGGAGGAGAAAACACACCAATCAGTCACTCTCCATGGCTCCTCCAAAGGCTACAGAGCTCCAGGCCTGTGTAAGAAACCTCCTATCCACCACCAAAACTACTAAGTTTGCTGCTGTGGGTATGGTCCTGTGTCCCCACAAGGCCTCATGTAGTCATGGATGGGGCTGAGTCTGGCATTTGTGATTGGTTTGTTGTCTAGCACTGGAATTGGCAGTGTGAGTGCTGCACCATTCCAGGGGGTGGAGCTGATATACAGTGTAAGGGTGAGAGGAAAGTCTCTCTCTCTCTCGCTCTCTCTCTCTCTCTCTCTCTCTCTCTGGTTCACCTTGCTGTTGCAGCAGCCATGAATGGCGGCCCCACCACTCCACACTGCCATGGAGCCAACTAAGTATGGACTGAAAGCCCTGAGAACTGTAAGAAATAAACCTTTCTTTCCCTAATTTTTGGCGGTGGGTGTTCTGTCTCAGCAACAAGAGAAAAGTAACCAAGACACTCACCATACCTTAATAACCACTGGATAGAGACTTTGTGAGGTGTGGACAGAAAATCTGGCACAGGCCCAAAGCCAGAGAGAAGGGCACAGTCAGAAGGGGCTGCTTGATGCCTTCAGCCAGTGCAGTATGGAGAGAGCAGGCTCAGTGCTGCAGGAGTCAGCAGGGAAGGAAGTGGGTAGGGAGGAAGAAGACCTCTTTGGAAATGGCCTAGTGCACTCACTGCTGAGTTTATTTTTCTGTCCCTTATTTTAATAAATGGCAGGGAAATTTTTGGTTTCAAATTAAAATTCCTTTTAAATCTCTTTGGGTCATCAACACTTCATGGACTTGGCCTGGAAGCAGAGATGTCCATCATCACAGAAAAGCGACCCTTCTCTGGGAGACCACGTGCGCTAGTAAGACTGGTTTGGTGGCAGTAAACAAGCAGCGGACTGTGCCCCTCTTGAGCCTTCACTAGGAGCTGTCAGCCTATTATTCCTGGGCTCCATTCGTGCTTTCAGAGGGAAAAAATCCAATGTACAAAATATATAGTTGTGTGTTACTTGTCCTAAGGCAGGGTGCAATTTTAGTTTATGTCATCTATATTTTTATATTTTATACTTGTCTGTTAAAATAATTCAAGTCATGACTACACTTTCCATAGGAGGACTACTCCTTTGGCCATGAAAAGTGAGCCAAAATATGACTTATATTCAGGAAATTGCTCTTCCAGAAAGACAATGACACTTTTCTAGGCTTGCTCTGAATGTAGGCACATTATGTGCAAGCATTCATGCTCCCAGTGAATTTAAGTCTCCGCTCCCTAGCCCTTAATGTGAAAGTTAAGTGAAAAATAAAAGAATAATGTGGATCCTTCAGCTCATGGAATAGAATATTTCCTTCAAACTGAATCCTTTCAATTGTAGGTGTGAGCAAAATGAAGTTCACATCTAAGGCTAACCGAACACATTCAAAAAGGGATCAAAATAAGTGTAGCAAATATAATACTCTTTTTTGCTTCCCATTTGGAAAGAACTGAAGGAAGTAAAGCCACAGTAATCCAGTGAGAGAGAAGGAAAAGGGAGCGACCAAATCACTCAGGAGGAATTGTCATTTGGCTCGGGACAGAACAAGTGTGGGAGTAGCTTACACATTTAGTTACGCAGGAGGAGTTATGCTATCATCCCTGTGGTCACCGCAATTGATATCTTAGGTTTCTTTCCAAACTCCTCCTCTTTTGAATTTACTGTTTCAAGAAGTACTTATTATTGTCCCGCAACAGAATTAAAGTCAAAAGTAGTTATTTAGGTATGAACATCACATACTTTTAGATTAATGTCTGCATTCAAGTCAGTTATGTTTCTAATAGCTGTATTTTACAAGTTTTGAACAAAAGAAACTCCTATTGTAACAAAAGTGTTCTGATGAATGCAAAACTAGATTTGTTTTAACAAAGTACCCCAATTGAAAATAAAATTGCAAAATGAATGGAATTGATCTTTTTTGTGTAAGTCACTGAGGAGTTAAGATCTGAGTTTTTACAGTTCAGATTCATAGATGTGGTTTATCTGATGAAGTTCCTTATTTTGCATATAGCTATACATATGTATCTATGCATTTTATCCCCTAAAAGTGAAATAGTAACCATCCAAGAAAATTATTTGTGACTTCATCCATAAATGCAGATAAAAGTCTTGCTTTTCTTTGCAAAATAAATTTTAACTTTTAAAAGATTAACGTTTTAAAACTTTTAAAAAGATTCAGTACTTTTAGCAACTTCTAGTTTAATCAATAAAATTGTGACTCAGTTTAAGAAAATGAAGAGACCCAGTCTAAGTAGACAAATTTCTGGCTCAAGATGCCAATTATCAGTTTAAGTGCATATCTGGGGGGACTATAAAAAAGACTTATCTTTTCAGGGAAGAATGCAAACCAAGAAAAACAAAGTCATTGCTAGTGGGCAAGTATGCTTCCCTTGTTGGGCTGCACACAGAAGCAGATTTTTACCCAAAAAAAACCAAGATCCTTTGGAAAATCCTCCCAAAAGTCACTGAACTTTTGCCAAGAAATGTCCCTTCACACTCTGGAATAAACAAGAGCATCTGGCACGGCTCTGTGTGAGCTGTCACCTTTACTCTGCCTGTTCATAGACTTTCTGGAAAAGAAAGCAAAACTTCCATCTGGTCACAGCGGCAAAGGAGAACGCACTGCAGAGCTTGCCCTGAAAATCTGAGACTGAGTTCAGCAAGACTGTAACCTGAGGGGGAAGGCACAGCGCTGGATTCTTCTGAGCGAGAGTAGCCCCAGCCTGACACCTGCCCATGGAGTACGGAAGCAATTTAGAGGGTTACTAATGACTTCTGCTTAGGTTCCAATTATGCAAGTTCACAAATGTTTAATAGCTTGGTTTTTGTTTTGTTTTGTTTTGTTTTGTTTTTTTCATAGTAAAAGTAAGGAAAAGACATTTGACAAGTTCTGGAGAATTCAGATAAAGAGAAGGTTTATGGGTTTAACTCATTAAAGCTTTCAGTCTTTTTTTAAACAATATCACAGCAAGCAAATAAATAAAATATGTACAGAGGAGAAAGAAAGGTTGGTTCATCCCAGAGAATGTAGTGAGTTTAAACTTACAATTATGTGCTTTACTTGTGGGGTGTGGGGTACAAAAGTATTTAAGGTTTGATATTTTAAAAAAAGTTTTTGAGAATGACATGTAGGAATTATTTGTCTGAAAGGATGGAATTATCACCCGGAGCTAAGCACTGGCTCTCAAGGAAGCCTAGCCATGTTTCTTAGAAGAACAGTTATGCGTTAGAGACGAGTTTCTTTTGCTTCCATTCACTTTGGTGGTCTGAGAAGTCTTAATTTTAGGACTTTGGGCTGCCTAGTATTTTATTCAAAGTTTGAATATATGTGTTTTCAGTTTTCTGCAGAAAGGAATCAGAATAATAGGAGACACCAAAAAGTTTAAAAAATACTACTTGAGTTTTAATCACTTGTTTTCTAAAGTGGAAATAGACATTTTATTTTTTTTATTTTTTGTTCAAGAAAATATCTCTGTGACTTTTTATAAAGTCTTGAAGATAAAAATAAAAGACTATGAGGGGAAAGAGGACAGCAGTGTTGATACCATGACCTTAAGGAGCTCAGCAAATGTAAATACCCAAGCTAATTTCAAAGCTGGTGGATAGTGAATTTCAGGGGGTAGTAAATTCCTACTCAACTTTTCTGATACATTCAGTGGAGAGAAGTTCAGATGCCCTGAGGTTGTATCATGGTCTCTTTGTGCCCACTGTGATCTCTTCACAAAGTCATGAAAGTAGCACTGGAAAAACAGAAGTAGAGAACTATTTCCTTTCTTTAAATATCCAGGAACCGTTCCTGTTAGTGGCTTAAAATATTAAGAAAATAACATACTGAACAAGGCATCCAAGGACCTGTTTTATTTTAGTACACACATTATTATTAACTGGACGTGTAATCTTGGACTACAACTTAGCCTTTTCTCTGTCTGTCACCTAGCATTGAAAGGGATGAACTCTTTTAAAGTCTTTTTCTTGTGTGTAGCATTTTTATGATTTAATAATAATAATTGTGTTATGCAAATTATATTTTATCGATTTCGAAACCCTGCATATTCAATCATGCATTTGAAACTTATAGACACTTTTATGAGATGGATACGATCATTTTTTTTTAATATAACAGGGATCAAAACCAGGGCTTCATTCATGCTAGGCAAGTGTTTCAACACTGAGTTGTACCTCCCAGCACAATAAGTGTGTGTGTGTGTGTGTGTGTGTGTGTGTGTGTGTTTGTAAGAAAGAGAGAAAGAGAGGAGTTTTGCATAAGTACCAAGAGTGAAAAGCAGAAGTTGAAAAATATCTTCCCCCTTCTTTCTTCACAGCTCATTCCTTCACATTCTGTTCTTTTTTGACTCTCCGACACTTGATTTTGACATTGTTATAATAAATAATAATTACACAAAGTTGCTTGCTTGTATAAACATGTGCAGGTTTATTTGTTCACTATTCTTTTTTGTTGTTGTTGTTATTTCAAAGGGAATAAAACCAAGCCAACCAAAACAGAATAAAGTTAATCAGAACAGAACCATGAACATGATACAGGACTTCAAAACAAGATACTAGGAAATTAACAATGGCTATGATAACTGCCTCCTGTTTTCTTCAAAATAGCTATCCACACTATCACACATAATAAAATCAAATAAAACAAAACAGAATAAAACCAATCAAAGCAAAAGAATGAAAGCATTATAGGACTTCAAAACAAGATGATAGGAAATCAACAATGGCTACCATAATGTCTCATTTTCTTCAAAATAGCTGTATACATGATCACGCATAATAAAACCAAACAAAATAAAACTAAATAAAACCGATCAAAACAAAAGAATGAAAGCATTGTAGGATTTCAAAACAATATAATAGAAAGTCAACAATGATTACCATAATGCATCCAATCATCTTCAAAATAGTTGTCCATACCATCAGACACAGTAAAATCAAACAGATCAAGACAGAATAAAACCAAACTTAACAAAACTATGAAAACAATACAGGGATTCAAAACAAGATAGTAGGAAATTAACAGTGGTTACCACTTTCCCTTTTTACACTTAACCATTCCCGATCACTTCCATAATATCTACTGTACATTTTGGACCCCACTAACCCCTTCAGTACTTTTACGCTAGGAGATAACACAATGTTCACCCATGTGAGTCTGAACAATTTCACCCATGAACATGATGTCAAGTTGCATCCATTTACATACAAGAGCCTCAAGATTATCCTTCTTTATAGCTGAATAGCTTTCCATTTTATGAAAATGCCGTATCTTTCTTATCTATTCTGCAGTTTATAGGCAAATTATCTCTGCTTTTTTTTCTGATTTCCTGTCGCATGTAACAATTGTTTTCCCTCCTTTTACTTTCAGTCTATGAATTTCCTTTCAAGTTAAATGTGTTTCTTGCATACAGTGTGTGATGGACCTTGTTTCTTGATCCACTCTTGTGTGCTTTTTTTAACTGGTGAATTGAGGGCAACTACATTAATGGTTACAACCAGCATGTATTGTCGTGTCTCTGTCATGCTATTCTCCTGCTGTTGGCCCCCAAATTTCCCCTTCATTCAATTGCCTCCCCTGTTGGGTGATCTCCCTCTGCTGCTGTTCCTGAAACCATAGTCATCTACAATATCCTTCAGCACTCTTTGTAGGGTTGATTTGGTGGTCATTAATTCCTTCTGTTCTTCTTTATCATGGAAGTATCTTATTTCTCCATCAGTTTTGAAGAATGGTTTTGCAGAGTACATCAGTCTGGGTTGGAATTGTTTTCTTTCAGGATTTAAAACACTTCACTCCAAGCTTTTCTTGACTTGATGATTTGTGTTGAGAAGTCTGCCATGATTCTGATGGTTTTTCCTTTATAGGTGATCTGTTTCTTTTCTCTAACAGCCTTTACTATTCCATTCTTGGGCAGAATTTCTTGGATCCTGATTATTATATGCCTGGGTGTAGATTTATTTTGGTTATGACTAGTTGAAGTTCTATATGTCTCACTTATCTGGATGCCAGATCCTTTTCCCATGTTTGGGAAATTTTCTGCTAATACTTCTGTAAGTAATCTTTTAATGTCATTTATGTTGGCTCCTGCTTTTTCACTAACATCTATCATTCTTGCAGCCATTGAATTGTTATTTCCTGGTTCCTTGTTATTCTCAAGAAATCTTTCCTTTCATGATTGCTAGCTGCAATCTTGTCTTCGAGGTCTAAAAGTCTATCTTCAGTCTCTTTCAAGCAGTTTTCCCAGCTATTGAAGGAGTTTTTAATTTCCTGAATATCTCTTTGAATCTGTTTCATGCATTGCATTTCTTTTCTATATTGTTCATTTAAGATTTCCATCATTTTCCTATGCTCCTCTTTTTTTTTTTTTTTTTTTTTTTTTTTTTTTTTTTTTTTTTGTGGCACCAGGGGATCGAACTCACGGCCTTGCACCTGCCAGACATAAGCTGCTGAGCCAAACTCCTGGCCCTGGTTTTTTGAGGCAGGATCGTACTATGTAGCTCAGGCCAGCCTTGCACTCACGTTGTAGCCCAAACCGTCCTTGAACTCACAATGCTCCGCCTACCTCAGCCTCCCAAGTGCTGAGATTAAAGGCATGCACCACCATGCCTGGCTGTTTGCTCCTCTTTTTTATCTATGTCTTCTTTAGATATGCTCAGCAATTCTTTCACTATGTTTATGATTTCTTCTTTTACCTGAGATATTATTTCTGATCTGATTACTTTTACAGCCTCATGAAGTTATTTTTTTACTTCATCGCTATCTTTTTGGAGATTTCAGGTGTGTGACTTCCAATTTATTCCATGTCTGTGCCTCCCAGACTTGTTCTGTGTGGGCTGGAGGTCTGTGATTGCCTTTTGCTCCTTTGTCTTGTCATTTCCCTGGGTTCCTCCTGACAAGCCAGTTGTGGGGTGCCAGGCACTTCCTGCATTGGTTGCCCCGCCACTGTGTAGGGGAGTAGACCAGGCACCTGGGTTTCTCCAAACCCAAATTCATGGGGAGGCAGTGGAGAATTGAGCAGGCTTCTCCAGACCCACGGGGCTACACTGCGGTTTTCCCAATGGCCACAGATATGTGGTTGTGAGGCTACTTCTTCTCACAGCCTGCACAGATACACTGGGACTCCCCCAGTGGAGGCAGGGGCACAGGGGCATGCTTGTCTGATTCTGTCTGCCTGCACTGGCTGCCCAAGGCAAGCAAGCATTTCCAATGATAGCCTGTTGGGACACGGGGTGCATCTGGTTGTTTGTCCCTGCCCATGCTGGCAGCCTGCAGGAGGCTTGTCCGCAATTCTTTCTTTCTTTTGAGGCCATTTTCCTCATTCATGGAATATATCTTTTAGTATTTGTTAAATGAAATTCCAGCTTCAGTGAAAACAGTAGGCATATTTTTTGTGTTCAAAATGTCTTTATTTCAACTCTCTCTCTTTGAAATCTCAAGTTTGTAGATTTCATTGAATTTTGCCCTTAGTTTTATACAACCCAAATAAAGATGCAGAACATTTCTACCATTCTAGAAATCCCCTTCTCTGTGCTTTTCCAGTCCTCTAGGGATAAGCTCCATACTGACTTCTAGCATTCTAACTTTCATAGTTCTACAATTTATGAAAATTCAGTTATACAGGGTGTCCACCCTTGTCTTTCAAAAAATGTGTTCCTGTGGAATTAATCTGTGCATTTCTGTGTGATAGTTATTGCTTTCTTGTCATAGGGTCATCTGTCACATAAACATATCATAATTTTTACTCATTCTGCTGTTAGGATTATTTTGGCAGTTTTCAGCTTTATTCTATGAGCATTCTTGTACAAGCTCTTTTGTTAATATTTGCACTTATCTATCCTGTCTACATACATACAAGTGAAAATGTTTTGTCACAAGATATATTCATGGAACAGTTTGAATAGATTCCTGGAATTACTTTCCGAGTATTTCCACAAATTTGTAATGCCACAGAAAATGTAACAGTCCACAACCTCACTAAAAATTGCTGTGATCAGTCCTGTTAATTTTAGTTATTCTAGTGGATGAATATTTGTATTTCATTGTGACTTTCATGTGCAAATATCTGAGGGCCTTTTTCATATTCTTATCATTTATCAGAGTACCTTCCTTTTTGGAAATGACTGTCCAAGTGTGTTCCCTATTAAAAATTGAATTATTGATATTGCTATTGATGATCTTTATGCATTATCAATATGTCTTTATTGTATATTGCATGTAGTTCTGGCCGGTGTGACTTAATTATTATCATTTTACCAGTGTCTTCGAGTTAACTTGATATTTATTTTGCAATCCACCAATTTTCTCTTTAGTGAATTTGAACATTTTGTTTAAATTATCATTGAGGAATTCTCAGTACAATTATATTATTATTCAATTTTAGATTTTTTCATTTTCAGAAGTATTTTGTTTTTATGTTACTATTATGTATTCATGTTTCTCAGAATATATTTTATTAATTCAACTTTTAATAAATAGTTATTTTATGCTTTACATTTGATCATTTCATTACCTCAAATTTTGATCACCCAAATCTATGTGTATTTTTCTACTGATTTTTAATCATAGGAGCTAAGTTTCTCCTATGGTGTTGATCTTTTATTGAGTAGTTCATTTATATTAAATATGAATTTGGGGATCCTAATTTGAAGATGCTTTCTTCTAAAAGGATTTGAGTTTGTTTTCCCAGCATCCAAGAGTCTTCTTAATCAGAGATCACTTCAACTCATTTTAGTTTTTTAGTATAGTAGGGCAGTTTTAAGATCAATTCTACAACTTGTTGCTGGTATTCATATCTGTTAGCATGTAATTGTGTGTTTGAAGTGTGTGTCCAATTCACTGCTATGAGCTCAATTTTATTGTAGGTGTTGTACTTGCTGTTGAAGTAGAGATTTAGACATTTTTCCTTTTGTTAGCCTAGCAGCGCCATAAAAGCTCTGTTTTGATATAAGATCACTTGATTTGTAATGGGAAGTCTATTTAGATGGATAGAATCATGACAGAATACTAAAATACCAAATCTAGAACTCCCTATGATATCGTCTGAATTCTGGATATTCTGGATGAGTCTTATTTTATATATCTAGATCTTTATTGGTGAAGTGAAATTTGGATATAAAATAGGGTTTTTTTTATCTAAACATAGTGCCTAGGGAATCCAAATGCAAATATCTAAGAAACAATGAATATATTGACCCTATTAGCTTGACCTTAAAGGAATATCTTGACATGATGAATATATGCACCATGCCAGCTTGACCTGGAAAGAATATCTTGAAAGCAAGGTCAAAACTTGCACTAAAAGAAAAAAAGTTACATTCTCAAATTAAAATTGATTTTAAAAAAGCAATCATAGCCAATGAATATGTGTGGATGGATAAAACTGATTTTCTCTACACTCTAACAGCTCAATTGCATGCATTTTCCCAAATTATATAGACATCAGCTCTTGATACAGTTTTTCAAAAAATCATGTACAAAAAAGGTAGCTTTAAAGAACTTAGATTCTTATTTGTGATAATGATCTCTATATAGTCTGGTATATGGGAAATGCCAGTTTTCAAAGCAGATATTTAGCTTCAATAAAGGAATTAACTAACATAGGTGGAATGGAATATAGCCTCGCAAAGTTACAAAGATTCAAATGAAAGCTTTATCTTTCAAAAATGGAAGCAATAACTTTCCAAGGTGTATACATGTTGCAAGAAACAAAACACACAAACAATAAAAGCACTTACACTAGAAGAAAACCTGAAACTAGTACAATAGACTTCGCTTGTGAGTGCTATGACTGTAGTACGCTCTTTTTATTTTATTTATTTATTTATTTATTTATTTATTTATTTATTTGTGGCACCGGGGATAGAGCTCATAACCTCGCGCCTGCCTGACAGGCGCGAAAGCCGCTGAGCCAAACTCCCGGCCCTGGTTTTTTGAGACAGGGTCGCACTGTGTAGCTCAGGCCGGCCTTGCGCTCGCGTTGTAGCCCAAGCCGGCCTTGAACTCACAATGCTCGGCCTACCTCAGCCTCCCGAGTGCTGGGATTAAAGGCGTGCGCCACCACGCCCGGCTACCAAGTACGCTCTTTTTAAAAGGAGTATTGGCATCTACCACATAATTAATGGAGAATAATAGCTACATGTTAGTTTCTGTATTAAACATTGAAAGGGAATCTTAACATACAAAGTAAAAAAGCCATGTATATGTATTTTAACAAGAATTCTAACAGAAAATCGGAAAATGTGTTGTCTTGTAAAACTGAGAAAATTGATACATTGACCTGGAGACCCTGAAAGACTCATTCAGGACTCATTCTAGGTGATCATGATATAATCAATCTCCACTTAGATTGATTGAAAACTTAGAAATCAAAACTTAGATGTTGAGTTTTAAAATTTTTATGTTTAAAATTTTGTAATTTTTATTTTTAGTAATTTTTAGTTTACAGATGATTTTTAAGAATGTTACCAAGAAAGTTCATGTATTTTTTAAATAGTGGCACAAATTTTGAACATTTGTCATCTTTGCTCTGTTACATATGCATACATATATAAATATGCTTTAAGTATATACTTATTTAATTTACATTTCTATGTTTCTATTTGACATTTTTTTACACTTTAACACTTTAATGTGTATTTCCCATGGAAAAGCTTATTTTGCTATATAATTGCAAAAAATTTATCAATCTCAGATCATTTTGCAATATAAAATATTTTTGTCTAAACTACCATATTATAATTCATCTGTGATCCGCATACATCATTTGTTTAGAGTTCCATGTTCTTGTGTTGTATTTCTATTTATTTTCCTTCAAGATGGAACAAATTCTCAACCTTTTAAAAAAATGCTTATTCATCAGATTCTCAGTCTTTGGTGTTCAGGCTTGGCATTTTTGAAGAATGCAGGCCAGATCTTTGACAGCCTATCTCTAAAGGTGGGATTGTGTAATATCTTCTCATGTTTGATTATCAAATTATCCATCCTTGCCAGGAAAACTACATCAGTGATTAGTGTGTTCTTTTCAGGGTTTTATTTCCCAAAAGCATTTATTGTATGCTTGTGACTGATGATGGTATTTTGTTTTATTATTTTATGAAGGTATAATATGCATATATTATTACTAGCACCTGTATTAAAGTACCATTTGATTAATTATGACATTTATATTTATGCAAACATATATCAGAAGCAAGGCATAGCACATTTCCATTACCTCAAAAAAGTCTGTTCCTTGCACTACTTTGTCAACCTTTTCTTCTTCTGTAGTCTTGGGAATTACTAATTTGTTGTCTGTTGATATAAATCACTATTTTAGAATTTCTTCCAAAACATATAGTAATTTATGTACTGTGTCCTGTTCCCTTCATTAAAACTCAAGGGCACTGAGATCATCTATGTTGCATTATCAATACTTTATTCATTTTAAATGCTGAGTAATATCATATAAAATAAACAATTTACTTATTTTTTCACCTGTCAACAGGCACCTATTATATCCAGATTTGAAATAGTATAAATAAAGCTTCTATAAATAGCACATAGTAATGTGGGTGTATCTTTCCCTTAATTTTGCTTATATTTCTAGAATTAAATGGACTGAATGATATGATAGTTTTATATTTAGCTGCTCAAGAAACCATGAAGATGTCCAATGTGTGAAATTTTCATTCTCACCATTAGTGGATGAAAGTTCTATGTACTTTATACCTTGACAATTTGACAGTTTGCAAGATCATTGTTTTATTTTGCCATTCTGATTTTTATATTTATGTTCTTGTATTTTATTGGAGTTTTAATTGATATTTTCTTGATGAGTGATGTTGAATATCTTTTGCTGCATTCATATGTTAACTTGTATGAATTATCTGATCAAAAACTCTGCTCATTTCTTAATTGGGCTGTGTGTTTGCTTACTGAATTTTCACACTACCTAACACAAGTCCTTTGTCCATATGTAAAATGTGGAAATTTGTTTTAACAATTTTGTCTTTTTTTTTAATTTAGTTAAAAGTATATTTTGAAAACCAAAGAGAGATTGTGAAAAAGTAGAATTAATTTTAGTTTTCGGGTTCTATTTGTGTTCTTATTAAAAAAATCTTTGCTTATCTCAAGGTCACAGGTATTTTATCTTATTTTTTATTTTTAGACATTTTACGGTGAAAAAAATCCAGGAAATTTCTTTGTGTATTTATTTTAATGTCACTACATTGTTTTGATTGTAGAGAATTTACAGAATAATGCTTGATAAAAGTGGTGAACTCTTAGAGTTCTTTCTTTGTTTATTCCTCCATATTTATTTTTCACATGTGTGTTACTATCAATTCATGCAACTCATTGATGTTTACTGAGAGTGCATTAAATTTATATATTCAGTTATAGAGAATTTAATCTGTATGATATAGAGATGTAGAAACTAAGGGAAAATAAAGGCTTTTATGTATTCAATGTGTTTTTTGTGGCTTTCAGAAGCGTCTTACAGCTTTCAATTTGCAGATTTTCATCATTTTATATAACATTTATTTCTATTTTGTCTATTTTTATTTTGACTTTATATTTAGTCCTGCTGTTGAATAATTTAAGTATATCTAGGCTGTTGTTTTTCACTTTAATTTTAAATCCTGAGTTTTGCTGAATAACTTGCTATTGGTTTTATCATTGATTCTCTAACATTTTCCAAGCATAATGTCAGCTCAACAGAAATACAGTTTTATTTTCAAATCTTCTTTCTCTTGTTTCTTTTTCCTTTTTAGGTTTGGCTGACTAGAATCTCCATTGGAAATTTATTAAAACAAATATAGTTGACATTCTTGACATTTTTCTGACTATTAGTAATGCCTCCACCATTTCTTCTTATGTGATGGTTTTTATTTTTGATCATGCTGAAAAAATACTTTGTCTTATTTCCTCAAAAGTTTTTCTTTCAAATTATTCTTTTATTAGTCCACAGCAGTGCATAATGATTATAGTGCTTTTGGGAAGTTGCTGCACATACACAATACTTTTCAATCCCTTCTCACCCCCTTTCCTTGCCCTCTGTTCCCCATCTCTCAATCCCCTCCCTTTTTCCTATTATCTGTCTTTTCTTTTTCTTTTTTTCTCTGTTGTTTTGCTCCTTTTTATTTACTTATATTTTATTGGATTTCTCATATAAGAGAAACCATTCTGTATTTAAGCTTGTGTATTTGATTTATTTCACTCAACATTATAGTCTCAGGGTGCATTCATTTTACTACAAATGACCCAAATTTATCTTTCTTCATAGTAGAGTAGCATTCCATAGTACCACATTTTCTTTATCCAGTCATTTGTTGGTAGGTATATACGGCGCCTCCAAGGTTTAGCTATTATGAATGGTGTTACTGTAAACAGGGATGTGCTTGTAGCACTGTAATACAATGTATTTAAATTTTTTCAGTGGATACCTAGAAGTGGAATAACACTGTCAAATGGAATTCCTATTTTTAGATTATTGAGGGATCTCCATACTGATTTCAATGATGGGTGTATTAGTTTACAACCCTACCAACAATATAGAAAGGATAATTTTGCTAGCAACCTAGGTAGCATTTTTTTATTTGATTTCCTGATGATAGCCCTTCTTTCTCCAGTAAAATGAATTATCATTGTTGTTTTAATTTGCATCTCTTTAATGGTTGAGATGTTGATCCATTTTTATGTATTTATTGCCCATTTGTACTTTTCCTGAGAAATGCTTATATAATTTAGTTAGTCATTTTTTACTGAATCTTGTATTTTGAGCCATCTACTATTTTTCAGTTCTTTATATATTCCAGATATTAGTCTTCTGCCCAAAGAATAGCTGGCAATAATTTTTATCATTATATCAGTTGTTTCTTCACTCTGTTTGTTGTTTCCTTTGCCATATAGAAGCTTTTTAATTTGATGTGATCCTAACTGTTGATCCTTGACTGTATTTCTCGTACAATTAAGGTTTAGTTCAGAAAGCCCTAGCCTACACCTCTCTCTTCAAACATTTTTGATAAAAACTACTGTTGAATTTTTCTGTAGACCTTTTCATTTTCTGAAGGGGTGATCACATAGTTGTTCTCAAGATGGGGAATTTATGCTAACAGAGTTTTATAAAATTAGCTAATTCCTCCATAAGTGATATAAACTCCATTTAGTCATATTATTTTGTTTTCTTCCTGTGATTTTAGAGTCTATTTACTATAACCATCTTTTTTGTTCCTGCTTTATCAAAACAAGCAATATTTCAGTTGCTTAAAAATTATTTTCAATGTTTTCCATCACTTTTATTTTTTGGTAGAGATCATGGAATGATAAGTTAAGTCAATTAATATATCAACTACTTCATATACCATTTTTTTGCAGTAAAAACGCTTAAAATTATTTTCTCCACGGTTTTCAAGAGTACACTATGTCTATCTAACTGAAAATTTGTTTCATTTGACCAACATCACCTCCATTCCCAGCTTCCAGCCACTGGTAATCGCCACTCTACTCTCTGCTTCTGTGAGTTTGCTTTTTGAAATTCCACATATGAGTGACATCATGCAGTATTGTTTTTTTCTTCCTGGCTTATTTCATTTAACATAGTACTTTCCAGATTCGTGTGTTTTGCTATCCGTAACAGGGCCTCCTTCATTTTGAAAACTGAATTGTATTCTCTTGTGTATATATACTACGTAGCTATTCCCTTTTCTTTTTTCTTTTCTTTTCTTTTCTGTTCTGTTCTTTTTTCTTTTCTTTTCTGATTTTAATTCACAACCCAGGGCCTCCTGTATGCTAGACAAGCACTATACCATTGAATTACATTCCCAGACCTTTGCTTTTTTATATTTTATTTTGAAACAAAGTCTTACTACACTTTCTTTATGCATTCATACAAATGTCTAACAGGTTAAGGAACAATGTAAAACTGAGTTTATTTTTTTAAATCTTTGCAGTGAGTGTGAAATCAGTTTATTTACCCATAAAATGTAGATCTCACAAATGGAGTATGAAAGTAAGGCTTTCACAATTAAAAATGGATTAGAAAAATGTGCAATCAAAATCAAGGAATGGAATACAAATATTCAATGACAGCATTTTAAAAATTTATCATGTGATTGTCAAATATGAAATTAATAGCTTTGAGATGTGTTATGCAGATGTTCCAGTTCCCTACAGTGAATGTAATCACTGTGTCCTGCAAACATGCATTAATAAAAGTCAAAAAATTAAGTCTTCACTGTTAATACTGTGAGATATTCCTGTAGCTGGTATTATCTATTGGTCTTGGTTCCTCAATTCTTAGAATGCGACATTGTCTGTCTGTGGAGGATTCTGTCTGAGCATTGTTTAAGTCTTTCACTGCCCTCTCCACTTTTGCATGAAGTAGCTCGGTCTCATCTTCTCTGACCCCAGTCTTATGACAGCAGACAAACCTTTCAGCTGTGACTGTGTTGAAATCTGTGGTCTATTCTCTACTTACAAGTAATATAAAAGTTTCTGGTATCTATTAATGATGAAGGGTCACATATGGTTTTATTTGCATTTCTTTTGATGAATGATTTTAAAAAAAAATATGTTGCTAAAGTGTGATGAGATTCAAGTTCAGATAGGCACCATTATCCTCTAGGAATTTTTAGAAGATTTTAAACCACTCCATCCAGACATTCAAAGATAGTCTTTTTAATACACATAAAATCTGTTTACAATTTAATATGTAGTTTCTATACCTTATTTAATATATTGTTTTAAAGATTTTATTCATGATAAATGGAATGAAAGTATGAAGCAGATCTTCCAAGTCAATCAAAAAAAGTACTATTCTATGTTCTGTTTTATATTCAAGGATATAGTCATATACCATATTTTTTAAATTTCAATTTGTAACTTCCGTAACTCCTAAAATAAATGACCTATGTCATAGTTTTTCATCATTACATTTAAACACGGAAGAAGAACCTTTGGCTACAAGTTAAAGTTTTAATAGAAAATCCCGTATATTTATTTTGACACCTATACATTTAACACCTCAGCAGGCTCTTAGCAAGTCAGTCACATTGTGAATAATCATTGTTTGTGTCTGAGATTTAACCTTCAGCAATAAAATTATACTTAGGTTATCTTTTTGGAGAAAGATACAGTTTTTGCAAATATATCTTTATTGATTTTCAGCTGGAATTCTAATTCCATTTTACATGGAATGTTGCTACTAACTGTGAAGGATTGAAAATTGTCACAAATGACTTAAATCTCCAGTATGAGGAGGCAACATCTGTTTCTTTACTCCTCTGAATCTGAGCTGAGTCAGTCATTACAAGGTGATGGAAGTAATGTAATGTGATATCTGAGCAAACCCCCAAGAGGTCTTGCAGACTTACTTCTTCTCTGCGAAATGCTGCTGACCTTGCATGAAGAGTCATAGCTGGGGTACCTAGCCTATCACTCTGGTACCCTGGACATGCAGATAAAGACATTCAGTACCCAGCAGCCCTCAGCTGTACAAACTCCTCACTGCGACTTGACAAGAGCCACACCTCTGGGTCTCACCTGAGATAAACAATGGTTTTAATAGTGTTTAGTGGTGATTCCATTAATATAGGAATAGAAAATTGATATGATTTGACAAGAAAATCACTGATTATGTGCTCATGTTGAAATGGCTATTTTACTAATTCTCTAAAAAAATGATAAAAATCAATGGGAAATTTCTATGTGTAAAAAGAATCTTGGAGTTTAAAGTGTTTCAGGCATTATTATGACATTTTGAAAATGTCATGATACTCTTCACAAAGTGAGTAAAGAACAGTGAGCTTAAAATCAGAATAGGCAAATCTTTTTCAGATTAAAACATACATTTTTAAAATGCATAACCACCTATGGATACTTTTAGACCCTCTAGATGAAGGCATTTTAATTTGGATATTACACTTTGGTATGGTTATGCAAATTAGCAATAGAGTTGACAAACACCACTAGGAACTAAACTGGCACCAAAGGATGAAAATATATGGTATTCCAAATGAATATGGTAAAAAGGTAAGGGTAAAGTTTACCACAGCTCTATAAGAGGGGTTAACATTGGTCTAGGGGTTAACACGGGTCCAAGGAATCTACATTCATACTGTTGGCATAGTCCCTAGACCACCATTGGTGAACCTATGGCATACGTGTTATTTGTTTTTCTTTTAAGACAAAAATGTCAATATGTGAGGTTTTTTTTCCTCTGTACTAAAACCTCAGCGCTCAGGTTTAGTTGCAGTGTTGGCAGATTGCAATAACTAACTGGGTCTGGGGTTGCATATTGGGCACTCTTTTCTCACTGGCCTAGACTATAGGTAAAACACTTTCCACAAGCTTTAATTTCCTTAGTCTTGCAAAATGACAAATTGATAGCACAGATGGATTTTAAACCTTATAGCACCAAGTAACAGTGAATAACCTTGTTATTTCCTCCATTAAAAAAGAAAAGAAAATATCTGGAGCAATAGAGATGGATTTATTTTTGCTCCTTACTGTAATGTTAAGAGGGTGATTACTCTCTTGGTTCTCATCACCCTTACAGAAGTATCATTTAGCATTACCTGAGAGTCACTCTGTCATTGCTGTGTATTATCATTACAGAAGGCCGAGACTTGATTAAACAAAAAAGTGTCAAATGCTCTTCAAGCTTGGACACAAATGAAGTTCACTAGACTTGAAAACACATCAGAGCGCAGAGTGGAGGAGGTGCTGGTGACTGAGTTGGCAGATATCCACCGACAGGAAGGCACCCTCTGCAGAGCAGGGACTCTGTTCAAGGACAATTTCAACTGAAGAATGAGGGTGATAGCTTTCCTTTTTAATCTAAGAAGACAGATAATGGATCATCAGGGTTTTTAGAAATGCTGCTACAATAAAAATATATATCTATATTTATAAGGAAGGTTTTTTCTCAACAGCAATGCTTAACGAGGAAGTATATTATATCCACAAGATTTTTATATACATAAATACAATAATTGTGCTATTTTTATGTTTCGGACCTCACAATTGTAAAACTCTTTGGGGAACCTCCATGAAGTTTTGATCACTCAGGTTCACAAAGCAAACATCCTAGTTGCCGACCATGCCATTTATAAGTGGGCAGAATCTGTCACTTATACTGACAGTACACAGCCTCTTACTCTCTTCCCACCTATCTGATGAAAGGAGATCAATTTTATAAGCTACAGGAAATTACCAGAGAAGGATACTTATGAAGAAAAAGCTTGTGGTTTGTGGGAGTTCAGTGTTCAGAGAGCGTGGCACAGGTATGTTGAGGGCTGCTTCCCGACAGCATCATTCAGTGCTACCTGGGGACAGCCATGGCACGACAGGAGTCAGGAGCCAGTGAATTATTGTATCACGAATGAGAAGCAGAGAGGCCTGGGGACAGACAAGTTCTGGTTTTCCAAACCATTCTCTGATGACCACTATTTTTCAAAGTCATGCCTTCAGTGATCTAAGGACCTCTTTCCATACCCTAAAGTTTCCAACACCACCCTGGGGTTCAGACCTTTGATACATGGGTTTTCAGAGGGGTCACTCAACATCAAAACCTAGCAGGGACCATATAGACAATGTAGCTTTGCCTCTTATTCCTCTCCTTCCTGATTTACTGAATCCTGGGATGCTTCAATTCTATCTTAGCTAATATAAAACATTGCTGCCAATCTAACTTTATTCAAAACATTTTCTTACTTATTCGAGGCATGCCATCTTCATCAATTTTAGATGAGACAGCTTGAGTATACTGATATATCCCTCACAAATGAGAGCACGGTTCACTTGAATAATTAATGATTAACACAAATTCTGACTATGTATAATTGTATCTTAGTTACTTCTGTTAACTGTCCTTTCTTGAAAGAAAGAAAGAAAAAAGCCAAAATAAATTATTGGTAAAGGAAGATCAAGTAATTAATGTGCAGGTAAGATTATTATTTGCCAAATTATGGGAGATCATTTCATTGACAGAATATCAATCGTGTCCAGAGGTGAGGAATGAACAAAGACAAAGTATACATGAAGGTTTGGGGTACTGGTTTCAGTAGTTCATTAGCTATACAGGTCTGTTTGGGACTGAGAAAAAATTACTGTCAAACAATAAAAGATCGTGAAAGTCAATGTTCCAAACAAGCCTTGAAAAATAAACAGTCATACCAGAAGTTTGCTGACGTTAACTACTGTATAGTCCCAAGTTCTTCCATGAAGGCCTAGTTGAAAGGTCTAATACTCAGAAAAATGAATTTTCAAAAAGGTCCTGAAATAGCCAACAAAGTTATTCACAATTTATCTTCCTGGAAAAGAGACTCCTGGAATACTCCAGTCAGTTGTAGTTAACTGAGCTGTGGCAGGTGATCTCTCTTTTCTCTTCCTCAGGCCAGAAACAATCAGTTTCTAAACTGTACCAAGAAAAGTTGAAAATAGTTAAAAATCTGTGAAAGAATTATATTTAAGTAAAGTTTATTCCCTCTGAAATGTTTGGACAAGCACGACAAAGGTCTTACATTTAACAACAGTGACAAAAACCACGATATCAAAAGAGAAGCTATGAAGCAACTTAAAGACCAGTGTCATTTGTTCATGGAACACTCAAGGCTGTGTAGCGTTATTTGTTATTGAGTCTGCAGACAAAGAAAATGTGACAAAATGTGTTTTAAGGAGGCAACTTGTTCCAAAGTAAGACTGAGTTTTATAACCGACACTGTTCTTGGCATCAATGTCAAAAACGTTGTGTTCTCCTTCGCTGTAGTTGAGTGAGTACTGAGACATGACAAGAGGCTTAAAATAAGACCTGGAAACAACAAAGAAACACACATATTTGTTGGAAAAACATTTAACTTAATGAAAGAAAGTTTCTGAAAGTCACAACACATTATGGAGAAACTCACTATAAATGTAATCAATGGTAACAGAATTTTCATGTGAACACGGTTTCCTGAAAATTTAATTATTCAAACTATTAAAAGAATATGGTAGTAATAAAGTCTTAATTGCAACATACTTGCATGAAATAATTAATCCTAAGTGTAGTATCATAGTACATTTACATGATTTCACTTGTACTATGGAGACCCTTCAAGGTGCATATTTAAGAAACAATAATATATCTAAACTCTGCTGAATGAGGATTATTTTTTCCCTTTTTTCCCCCTTAAATTAGGTGTTTCAACTGAGAAAAATGTCAGAGTGGAAAATAGAATTTTTTTCTGCTTAGGAAAAAAGAGAAGAATGAAAGACATACTATGACTGGTTGAGAGGAGTAAACTGGAACTAATGGGGATGGTAGGGATAAAAGGAAGGAATGTCAAACAGACTGCAGAGAACCTGTGAGATGGATGCCAATGATCCCACACACTTGTGTAATCCTTTCACTCACTCTGCAATTCTTTCCCTCAGAGGGTGGACTCAGTTCAGTGATCATTTCTGACAGACATACTACGATAAACTGATGGAAAGTCACTTCTAAGATTTCACTGTGGAAAGGCTGTGACTGCCATTTTGAGCTCCCCTCTCTCATCACCTCATGTTCTTTCCCTGAACCTGCTCTCCTGTGGAAACCAACCGCCATGTTGTCAGTGGCCATGTAGAGAGTACGCATGGCACGGGATCGATGTCCAGGGCATCTATCTCTAAAAACCTACTAACACAAGACAGTTTGGAAAGCAGACCTTTTCTCGCTGAGGCATATAAATGACTATAATCAGCCAATAGCTCAATTTCAGCCTTATGAGAGACCCTGAAGTACAGGAACCCAATTTAAGCCATGTTTGAATTCCCAACTTACAAAAACTATGAGAAAATTAAAGTTATTTTTAAGGATTTTGGAGGACGTTGTTACACAGCAGTTAATAACTAATGTATAGGTATTTTATTAGGTTTTTGTTTAGCAGTGTTTGACATGAATTCTCTTGCCCTGCCTCACAGCTACCAAAATTTAAACCAAACAGACATCTCTCATTAATTTCTTGATGGGGAGGGGTCGTGATGTGCATCTAACCGCTTCACCTGAGTGAGACTTGTAAATTGGTCTGGGATACACATTTGTAATTAGTTGTTATAAATCCCACAGAGGTATTTTTTAGGATATAAAGAAGGACAAGGTAGGTAGCAATGTCATTTTAAAAAGCTCTGGGAAGGAAAATATGGTCTTATCGTGCATAAATCTGCATTTGACCTTTTAAATTCTAAAGTTTAATCAATACTTTATGGAGGAGCAATTACATTTACTAAACAAAATAAGTCACTAGGACAGCAGTGACTTTTTTTCCTCTACCTTTTTCAATCTTGTAAACAATGGTCCTAGAATATTGTAAACCTGAAGGGAAAGATGAACAGTATCATACAGTTTCAAAATACAGTACCCGAATGACTGTATTAGGTGAATTAAAAGCATATGTGTGGAAAAGAATAGAGAAAGATTTCTCACCATTCTTAAGATAATTTACAAGTTAAAAAAATTAAATTTAGGATTTTTGTTTTAAAAATCCTCCAAATATAGAATTATATGTGAGAAAATGATAAAAAGTGAAAAATTCTTCACCCGTTCCCCAGGGATGACCAGAGGGCAGCAGAGATTCTGACAGAGATTGGGTTAACCAAAAGCAGTGATCACATTACAGAAAGCGCTCAAGAGTCATTTGTTAAATGAACTCAAATGATATTTGCTTGATTTTACTGGGTAGTTTTAATTTGATCGTGACTATCATCTGAAAGCCAACACTTGCAGGAAAAGTAATTGCACGCTCAGAAGAGAAGTTCTGGATGGCCTGCATAGTAAAGGATAAGGAAATGCTTCCTGCTTCATGTCTAGAGGAGCAAGAGAATTTTCTTCCATTAATTCACAAGATCTGTGCCATCCTCGCTTCATCCCCTGGCTAGAGCAGAAAGCTGCTCTACCCCATGCTCCACTCCACTTTTGCACCTGCCAGCCCCACCTCATACCCAGTAAAAGCTTCCAGATCAACTGTCATGCGCACTGCAGTTCTCACTCTTAATCCACCCGAGCCTCTGGCCTGCGTGCTTGCTAAATTCCAGGCCATGTAACCAGAAGAGATGTAGTTTACAGAACCCTTGACAAAGCTCGAACTGTGCATCCTTGAATTTAGGATTCCCAAATGGGGATGTCCCGTGCCTCGTAAATAAAGAGTCTGCAAGGGAAGATGCTAGATTGGAGCTGCTCTGAAGCAAAAAGAGTGTAAGTTGTTAATGGAGAAGCTTGATCATTTCAATCATGGCAGAGGTAATTTTTCTGGAACACACGGAAAAATACTAGTTTAAAGTGATCTTAAAACACCCTCTGATTGTAAAGTTGGGGCTTATGTTTGCATTCATTATTTTCAGCTTTTAATTCAGAAAAATCATTCTTTTCCCTACCTCTAATTCACCCTACACCCAGGATGGTCCCCAAGGAAAATGGAATAGCAACTCTACAGGGTAGTTGAGCAGACAGCCAAAGGAGAACAGGTGTGGAAATTATACCAGTGCAATGAGAAACAGTTTAGGTGAAGAAAATGATGAAAATGCTTTGAAGGGTGGTATTGGTGATACCCTCAGCTACAAAGCCCATACCTGCTGAAGCTCTGCAGAAAGGTAGGTCCCCCTGTGTCACAGCAGCCCAGGGAAAGCACCACTGTCTTGTCAGCAAATGCAGGTATGGCTAGGATTTAGGACACCTATCTCATGCTTTGTCCCTGTGGTGATGGGCAGGTGTGCCAGGTCTGCTGAAATCTATAATCCACCAGGTCACACTGAAGACAGGACAGATGGGATGGGATGAGGCAAACTACTGGCTGGGTGTAGGAAGACAAGCAGGTTTCTTTGCCGAGAGATTGCATGTATTCTTTTCCAGAAGGGGAATCAGACCCCTTCTCATCCAGTTTTCTCAAATACCTGCAGAAATGGGTGGGAAAACTCAGGTTTCCCTTCATGCTATTGCAGTGTTGACACATTGGTGCCAACCAAGACTCAGAAAGTGACATATTCTCTTGTTCACGAATCTGATGTGAGTGCTAATGATGAGGAATAGCTCCACCAGTAGGTTCAGGACTAGGAACATTTCATCCTCTCTCAGTTCCACAGGAAGCATGCACTCCAGAGTCTCTTCCTTTTCATGAAACTGCATGCTAGATGTGATCAGTACCAGCAATTCAAACATCAGTCACAGGTAAGAATAAGGGACAGTCCGAATGTGTTGCCCCTTTGCCCTGCCACCCTGCCTTGGAATCAACCAACTATGGACTGAAATTTCTAAAAACTGTGAATAAAATAGAGCTCTCCTTGCTTAACTTTGGGAATCAGGTATTTTGTGTCAGTAAGGAGATAAGCAACTGAGACAGTCATCATCAAGCTTTCTGAGAACCTGGGAAGATTTGCTTAGTGTTGGCTGCTTCTGAATATTTGCTTAACATGCATATCAGGCTATGTCCCAGACTTCTTTTCAAAACTAATCAGGCAGCAGGGTTGTTGCAGAGTAGATCATTGCCACATTTCTTCAAGAGGATTCCATTATTTATGAAAAAGAATTTCAATTGTTTGCATAAGCACACCCACTTGAGTCCATTCACAACCCTCCCTGGGATATGTTCTTTCCAGGAGAAGCCACACAGGAGAGAGAGTTGTGTGGAGTGTTCTGTCGGAGTAGATGCTAAGGTGAGGATGATGGAAGCCAACTAGTGACTGTTTACACATATTTTTTTAAATTTTATTTTAAAGATAGTAAAATCCAACAAAACGTAACAGGACAAAGTCAACCAAAACAAAGCAGTAGAACTGGTACAGAACTTCAAAGCAACATACTAGGAAAACAATAGCTACTATAGTATATCTTATTATCTTCACAATAGTTGAGCATTCCATCAGGTATAGTAAAATCAAACCAAAAGCAAAACAGAATAAAACCAATCAAAACAGTATATAAATGAAGCAAAGAAAATTAATCAGAATAAAGCAAAACAATGAGAACAATATTGGACCTCAAAGACAAGACAGAAGGGAATCCCCCATATTTGCTACATTGTATACTCTCATCCTCCCAAGAGATGCTCAGACTGCCAGCCCCAGGCCTGCAAAATCAACCAAACAATACAAGCATTTAATTGCTTTATGTACCTTCATTGCTATCAACTTAGCCAGCCCTCCAAACCAGCAGGTTGCTTATGGTCGGGGAGTGTCCTTGATTCTTAGCCCGTGCGCAGATAGGAGTATGGGAGGCACGTATCTTTCTCTTCCTGGAGTCCTTGCTGGTCACGTGCCACTCATCAGGAAGGCAGGCTAGTTGTCTTCTGGTTGGAACCTCCCTGATCCAACGTGGCGGGTTCTTGGGAGGCACAGATCATTCTCTTCCTGGAGTCCGTGCCGATGTTTACACATATTAGCAGAGAGGGACGTTCAATAGCCATGGTGGAGAAGTCTTCAAATACAGCTACAATAGCATGTACCAAGCTGGAATTGGGACATAGGCTAGGATTTGGAAAACTTGATGGCAAAGTACTTCAGAATTAGCCAGGGAATTTTGTTAACATTTTTTTGTATCTCATGCCCACCCTGAAAAAGCAGCAAGCTGTGAGGCAGAGGTGGGAGAAAAAGGAAAGGACAAACCAAGCCTCCCTGAGCAACCAAACAATGGGGAAGGAGGGGAGATTTTAATTTGATGTTGCATGAAAGTTCTGGCTTGAATCACAGTGAATAGCTTAACACCTAAAACTCCAACTATACTAATACTCGGTAGTACAATAGTATAGACCAGAATAACTTTCACCATTGCATCCTGTCAAATTTAACTAATTAAATAAGCCCACGTGTCGATACATGCTAACAGAGCCATAGTATGAATATTATAGACTGAGATTTATTCACCAAAAAATCTTGAAAATTTATCAATATTAAAATATATAGGATTTGCCTTCTTCTTTCCAACAGTTCTGTAGTTTTCCATAGTATGTATTGCATCATGCTGTGTAATCCCTATTTTCTTTAACCAATCTTTAATTGATAAACAGAGAAGTTTTCCAATGCTTTCTTATTGCAGACAGTGTTGCAAGGGGCTTTGGGTATCAACATAATATTAATTATATGAAAGATAAGGAAAGAAGTTGTATTTCTTTTAAATTTTGCTAGAATAAAATTTACTTTTCATGAGTGTTGCAAAACCATTTCCTCTACAGCACTGGTTTCATAAGCTAAGAAGGATCTAGGTTAAATCTGAGCTCTGTACTACTTTACAAACTGATCTCAGATGATTTTTTCAACTTCATCAATCATCAGTTTTCTCATATATAAAGAAAGCCTGTCCTTTAAATATTTTTGTTGTTGTTGCAAGCAAAAGAAATTAAAACTTGTAATTTTAAACAGAAAAAAAATTTTTTGAACTGATATTGAGTAGCTTAGAAAAAAAAAGAGAAAGGCTGATGATCAAGGTATAAAATACAAAGATAAGTACGTATCTATTAGTACAATTATGATGAAAATCTCAGGATATTTCTGTTACTCATTATTCATTGTTCTAGGTGAGGAAGGCCATTTGACTAATTTGTGTGACATACCAAATTCACAGTTCTGGAAGGACAGAGTCCCTTACATTGTTACTTGAAACCTGAATTCGCTTAGAGAAAAAAATTCTCCAAAATGATTCAAGGTACTATACCTAACAAAAGTAGGAATGACTTCTGGCTTTTTAAAAAGAATTAAATGAGATTACGCATTTATGTTAAGTATTAGAATTGTTGATCCAAAATAAGCAGTCATACATTGTTTTGTTACTATCAGCTATGGAAATTTTCTTTATCTGACTAACCTGTAGTGGATCGATAAATGACCTGAGGTAGGTTTCTTTGATGCCTAAGATTTCTGTCTTCAAGTATGACTAGCATTATCTTTGGTATAAATAGTTCCTGCAAGACAAAACCAGGTCAGAATGCTATGTGCATGTGTTTTGAGTTTTTAGTGATCATCAAGGAAAGGAATTTAGGTTATTGTAAAGTAGGGGCTTTCTGTTAAATTAATTTTCTTCTTTTCAATATTGCTTTCTTCTCTAGTATATCTGAAAATAGTTATTTTAGCACTGCTTTCTTCTCATAAAATATTCATTCTTCTTAGGCATATGGTATGTTAACTTTAGCTAATTCATGACAGAGCCAGCCACCTCTAGAGACCTGAGGACAGGAAGTGGTAAGAGATATGTTTGATTCTCATCTAGAGCTGTTGTCTAATGAGCAATCAAGTTATTGTTGGCCATAGCATGATTATAATAATGTAAGCGTGAAACCAGTGGCAAAACTTCCCTATAAACAGAACCTAGTGACCATGAATTTTAGCAAGTGTGAAAAATCCATGAAGTACACAGTGACATTTCAGTGGTGGTGAATCTTTTAGACCTTTCAACGGTAACAGACAAACTACTGCAATGCTTGTAACATAGGTTCACCACCACTGGATTAAACCACAGTTAACCCAGTTGGGGTTTATTGCTCTCTCTAGGAAATATGCTTTGGAAGTTCTAGGAAGCAATCATTTCTGTTTATTTTTACTCTGTGTTTAATGCCCTGCAATCCATTAGTCCCTGACAAGATTGAGGTATCTTGAGAGATTTAGAAAATCAATTAGATATTTACACTCCAAAAGTGTACCTTAAATTTCATACAGTTGTCTCTAGAGGCACTTTTTTTCTTCCTGCCTGGTTCTATGTCACTGAAAAGCCCAGCTGCAAAGTAGGAAAACACTAATGTCT
Organism: Dasyprocta punctata; assembly: GCA_004363535.1. Taxonomy (NCBI): domain Eukaryota; kingdom Metazoa; phylum Chordata; class Mammalia; order Rodentia; family Dasyproctidae; genus Dasyprocta; species Dasyprocta punctata. Next base: position 168,805 of record RJWM01000987.1, read on the forward strand.
TGGTTACTTTTCTCTTGTTGCTGGGAGAAAATACCTGACACCCAAAGTGAAGGAAGTAAAGATTTATTTAGCTCACAGTTTGTGGAGGTTTCAGTTCATAGTCAGCTGACTCTAGGGCAGAGTAGCACAGGGGAGAGGGCAACAGTTCGTAGTGGCAGAAACCAGCACAAGCAACAAGAGCAAAATGGGAGGAGCATGCAGAAAAGACATTTTCTGTCCTTTTTATTGTATGTAGGCCACACCTCCTTAGGTGTAGCACTCACATCCTTAACCCCAGCATTGGACTATGAGTCATTCACAAACTAAAAGCCTGGGCCCATGACCATATGAGGCTTTGGAGGGACATCCAGACTCAAACCATAGCAATCAGCTATGTCTAGCAAAGATGAGCTGATGTAGGTTGTGGGTACTGGCATCTGTAGATGGTGTCCTCTTTCCAACATGCCCATGGGTCCTCAAATTCTGCTTTCAGGTTCTCTTTGGCCTGAGGTCCTGTTTAGAAATAAGTTTGACAAGACATTTCTAGGGAGGTTTGAAGATTTGAAAATTAAGTGAGATACTGCGGTAACCTCAATATAAATAACTACAGGAAGAAGCCATGGGTTCTGTGGTTAAAGAAGCAAAAGGGAAGAAGATAGAGTTATCAGAATTCTAGGGCATAAAACGGTCCCAGGAAGCTATGTGGAAACCTTTGAGGAGGGCTCTGTGCAGGTACTGCTAATGTCAAAAGTAGCTGCAGGTTGTAAAAATTCTTTGCTTTTGAAGGGAAGAGGAAAGGACTTTAAATATAAATAAAATCCTCTTTGAGCCTTATCCAAATTTCTAGTTTCCTATGTGTATCCCATTGGAAGAACGTAATAGAAGGACAACAAGCAGAGAATTCTAGTGAATATATTCTAGAGACTCTAGCTCCTAGTACTTAGGAAAAGAGTACAGGAAAAGAGGACTTGGGATAAGAACTGGAACACGAACAACACCAGTGCTTAGCAATTGGGCTTACAATTATGTTCCTAGTTACTTGAACTGAGGGGATAATACATAAAGTCCTTAAAACAATAAATTTATTACTCTTCCCAAATTATTATGTTCAAGCCTCATTAAAAACTGAACTTACAATGTGCAATTGTTTACTTTGATATAAAATGCAAATATGCTTTAAGCAAGAGTTATGCATGAGTTATGGGTTAAATAGTATGTTCCTAAGAAGGTGAGTCCATAAGCAAAATTACTATGTTTCTAATACTTGTGTCTTTTAGAAATAGAATTAGCTGATATGTCAATAACTGACTCTATGGGTATATACAGATTGTGTACCAAGTTCAATGTGCCTAGTTAAAGTGATCCGTAATTACAGATCCACATAAGATTAAGATAAGTGTAAAAGCGAAAATAAATATTTTATAAACTAAGTATATTTATCCTCTTTAACTCTGAGCTCACCAACCGCTTATCACCACACCCAAGGGAGAACATAAAATACACCCTATGTATGATCTATCTATCTATCTATCATCTGTCTCTCTATGTATCTAATCACTTCAGTACAGTGTTATGAAAGGCTAACAACCAAGCAAAACACAGTAGAAAAACACATGCATGAAAAGAGAGAAATCTTCTGGAAGATGATGGAAAATTATCAAACCACAAAGATAAATAAAGAGAAGTGGAAAAGCACAAAAATGTACAAAATAATCAGAAAACAATTAACAAAATGACCGAAAGTTGTTCATGCCTACCAATAACAATATGTAAGCAGATTAAATTCATTCATTCAAACACATTTGGCTACCCAAATGGATAAAACAAAGGACTCAATTATGTAACACCTACAGAGAAAATTACTTCACTAGTAAGGCTGCACAATGACTGAAAATGAAAGTTTGGAAAAAAAATGTACTACAAAAATGAAAACAAAAAGCAAATGGGAGTAGCCACACTCATATCAGACAGAAGAGATTTTAAATGGAAAATTGTAAAAAGTGACAAAGAAGATCATTATGCTTTGATAAAGGTATCAACTCTACAAGAAGATTAACAAGTATAAATATATATGCACCCAACATAGTATCCTCCAAATATACAAAGCAAATAATATTAGATCAAAAGGGAGCCATGAACTCCAATACTATAATAGTGGTGGACTTTATTTTCATCACATCATTCATCTTCTTGGACCACAAAGGACTAAAACTAGAAATCAATGGCATGAAGTACAATGGAAAATGTACAAATAAATACACAGGCAAGTGAGGTAAATAATAGAAAAACAAAATATTTCTTTTTAAATTTTTTTATTAGTACATATTTCCAGTTCATGAAGTTTACAATCATTTTGGGGAGTGGTTATATGTACACATCACAGCTTGTTCCTTTTTTTAAAATTCTCTTCCCCTTCCCTTCCCTCCATCCTTCTCTAATCCTCCTTCCCATTTTTTATTCTTGTTGATATTATTAATGATAGCTCATGTGATGGCACATTATGCTTACACTAATTAAGGTTATCAGGTCCCTATACATAGAATACTTTTATTCCACTTTTGTCCTCTTCTATTCCTTCTCTCCCTATTCCTCTTCTTCCTCTCCCTCCTCTATTACTTACCTCACTTGATTCACTGGATTCCTTTGGATCCCTGTCTGTCCTTTATTAATCTTTATACCTTGCCTTACTCGAATGAGAGACACAGTATGGTATTCAAGCCTGTGTGTCCAGTTTATTTCACTCAACATTATGTCTTCTAGGTGCAGATATTTTCCTACAAATGTCTCAAATTTTTTGTCATTCTTTATAGCTGAGTAGTACTCTGTTGTATATCAATATCACGTTTCCTTTATCCAATCATCTGTTGATGGATACACAGGCTGCTTCCAGGATTTAGCTATTATGAGTTGTGCTGCTATAAACATTGGTATTCATGTATCACTGTAGTATGATGTACTAACCTCTCAGGAGGAAACCCATAGCAGGGGGATAGCTGGATGTATAAAATTTCTAATTTTCGTTCTTTGAGAAATATCCATACTGCTTTCCATAATGATCTTACTAGTTTGCATTCCCACCAACTTGTTATTCTTTGGTCTCCTAAACATTGACATTCTTTCCAGAGTAAGGTGAAATATTCGCATTGTTTCAGTTTGCACTCCTGTAGTGACCAGATGGACTGAACATTTTTTTTCATATATTTGTTGATCATTTGTATTTCTTCCTCTGTGATAGCTCTGTTTCTTTCAATAGCCCCTTTCTTAAATGGACCTGTAATTTTAGTTCTTTTTTCTTTTCAGTTCTTTTTACATCCTAGATATTAGTGTTTTGTCTCAGGAGTAGCTGGAAATTTTTTCCCCATTTTCTATGCTGTCATTTCATTCTACTAATAGACTTCTTTTCTGCACAGAAGCATTCGGTACAGATATAATCCTATACATTGATTCTTGCTGTTATATTTTATGCAGTTGAATTTCTGTTTAGAAAATCCTTTCCTACACCTATTCTTCAAATGTTTCAACTACTTCCATTAGATTTAGTGTTCCTTCTCTAGCATTTAGATCTTTGATCTGTTTTAATTTTAGTTTAGTATATGGTAAGATATAAAGGTCCAGTTTCAATCTTACACACACACAGTTTTCCTAGCACCACTTGTTGGAGAGGCTATCTTTCATCCAACACATGCTTTTGGCTCCTTTGTCAAAAATCAAGTGGCTGATCATGTCTGAGGAAGTTTCAGTACCCTCAGTTTTGTTCCACTGATCCATGTCTCTGTTTTTGTTCCAGTACCATGCCATTTCTATGCAGTATAGCTTGAAGTCAGGCTGCCTACCCTTTCTCTTGTTACACAAAATTGCTTTTGCTATTCTGTGTCTCTTCTCATTCCATAGGAATTTTAGGATTATTTTGTGTAGATCAGTGAAGTATGTTGTTGGTGTTTTGATTTAGACTGAATTGAATCTGAGTAACAGTTTTGGGCGTATGGGCAGTTTGACAATATTTTTGCCGTCTGTCCAGGAACAGGACACATCTTTCCATTTTATGATGTGCTCTTCAACCTCATTTTTCAGAGTACTACAATTTTCTTTGTAAAGGCCTTTCACTTCCTTGATTAGGTTAATTTCTAGTATTTCAGTTTTGTTGAATCTTCTGTAGCTGGTGTCATTTTCATAATTTTCTCCTCATCTAGTTTATTATTGGCGTACACAAACACTAATGATTTTTGTGTGTTAATCTTGTATCCTGCTACATTGCTGAAGTTGGTTATTAATTTTAAGAGGTTTTGTGTAGTTCTTTGCATCTTCTATGTAGAGTAGCATATCATCTGCAAATAATGATAATTTGAGTTCTTCCTTTCCAATATGTATCCTCTTTATTTCTTTCTCTTGCCTAATTGCTCTATTATTTCATGCACTATGTTGAATAGAAGAGGTGACAGTGAATATCATTGTCTTGTTCCTGATTTTAGGGGGAATGCTTTTAATATTTCCTCATTTAGTATGATGCTGGCTATTGTTTGCCATAAATAACTTTTATCATATTTAGGTAAGGTCCTTCTATACTTGTTTCCTTCAGGTTTTTATCATGCAAGGATGTTGAATTTTGTCAAAAGGTTTTTTTTAACCTATTGTTATGAACATATGCATTTTGAACTTGCTCTTGTCATGTGATGCTTTACATTTATTGACTGACATTTGTTGAACCATCCTTGCATCTCTGGGATGAAACTTAATAATGATGTATCATCTTTTTAAAAAGTGTACTGCATTCTATTTGCTAATGTCTTCTTGAGAAATTTTGCATCTACATTCATTAAGGAGATCAGCATATAATTTTATTTTTAGTTGGGCATGTTATCCAGTTTGGGGAGCAGGTTGATGTTGGATTCCATAAATGAGTTTCAGAGCATTACATCCCTCTCAATTTCTTTAAAGTTCTTGAGGAGTATTGGTGATATAACATCCTTAAAGATTTTGCAGAATTCAACAGTGAATCCATCAGGTCCTGAGCTTTTGTTAGTTGGTAGTTTCGTTATTACTGTGTCAATATCATTGCTTTTAAAATCAGAAACATATTTCTCTGGCCTTCAATTTAACATCACACCATTTGTTCTGACTTCCAACTGAGAAAATTTCTCAACTTTTGCCTACGTAGGTATTCTAAGATTATCTTCACATCTTAAGGTCCACAACCTTGTTAATACCCATAAAAACCTTGTTGCAAGATAGCATGCACAGGATCCTTGGATTTGATAGGAACATCTTTGGGAATCTTTATTCTTTTTACTACAAACTTTTGTTTTACCTGTCATATAGTTATCAAAATCAATACTTATAGGTTAATTATTTTGAGAAATGTATCTATTCAAATTTCTAGTAACCATTCTGTTTCCTTGTCAAATTTGAAAAAGTGATATTTTTAAGAAAATAATTTTAACCCATGTTTATATTTTTTCATTTAGAACATTACATGGTATATTGGTTTGATCCTGTCTCGCTCCGCAAGACCTCATGTAATTTGAACGGTGCTGAGTCTGGTGTTCCTGATTGGTTTGTTGTCTAGTGCTGGGATTGGTGATTTGAGTGCTGCACCCGCCCAGGGGTGGAGCTGACATACAGTGTAAGGGTGAAAGGAACGCATGTCTTCCCTCTCTTGCTGTTTGTCTCTCGCCAGATCACCTTGCTGTTTGGCAGCCACCATGAATGGCCACCCTGCCACACCATGCTGCCTTGGAGCCAACTAAGTGTGAACCAAAACTCCCAAGAACTGTAAGAAATAAACCTTACCTTCCCTAATTTTAGGCATCAGGTGTTTTGTCTTGGCAACCAGTGAAAAGTCACTAAGACATATGGACTGATGAGTGTCCTTTAATTTTTTTGTTTCTACTGTTTATCCATTTTACTGTATTTGTTCCATTTTCTGAGGTTTCTCGCTAATTTTTTGCTTTGGTTAGATTATGGGTTGCATTTTTCTGGCAAAGAAAAAAATTTTTAACTAATTTTTTTTTAATTTTAGTACTATCTTTCCTAAAGGGCATACCTTTACTGGTGTCTTATTCCTTCATTTTAAATCATCTAACAATGCTTTCTTAAATGCAATCTTGCCCTCTCCAATCAAAAAAGTTTCCTTCTACTTATACTTGTCCTCACTTCTTCCAATTCAACAATGGCCAAATGAAGCAGATGTTGCAAAACTGAAACAGAATACAGAATTGCCCAGCAGGTAATTGTTAAGCAGTTTAAACTGAACTTATTTCCCAACAACACGTTAGGGAAATTATAGTTTTAGAGAAGTGCTTAAATGTTAGCAGCCTATTCATCCCTCTAAATATTCTGTAAACTTTCCAGGGATAAAACACCAGAACTGCAAAGATTGTATACCTCAGTCTGATCATTTTTGTACCCTACCTATTTCCTTTCAGTGAATTTCACTTTGATGTAATGATCTTGACTTACACTGAGGTACATTATTTTAAAAAGTGCATTACTCAGTAGTATTTCCTCTAGGGGAACATCTGAAGACAATATTTGCAGCATTTTGCACTATTTCTAGATGAGAACACAAGAGACTGTATTTTTCTTATTAGAAATTCTCATGTGTATGCAACTGAAAATATATTTTTTTTGTTTAGACCTCTAGAAATCTGTTAGCTAAGAAACATTTTTAATGCATTTCTGCCATGCATTTTGTGTAGCAACTATTCCCACCTCCAACCCACCTTTTTTATTTTCATTTTTTTCTTTCATTTTCTTCTAAGATTTTCAAACATAATGAAATGTTTCCTGTATTTGAAAATAAAGTGTTTCTGATAGCATTTCTGAGTACCTAATATAATGTGATTTCAAGTTTTCTAATTTACATTTATTTCAGTACCCACTGTTTAATATTGTTAGAATGAGGCAAGGCAGATAAAAGCATTAACAATTGGAGAGAAAAGTACATTAATTCAGATTCTTTAATTACAAACTATAGAAATTAAAACTAGCTAATTCCAACAGAATGATAAAAGTACTAATACAATATAAGGAAAAACTTGTTTAAAAACTGACAGAATTTAGAGCAAGAATGAAACAAGGAATACAGAAGAGATTTTTATACCAGATGCAATCTACTATTGAATTCAGTGATCTCTAGTTTACCCTTGTGATTTCCATTATTTGCTCAAATTTTGGAGCTTAGTGGAAAAACATTTGATTAACCAATCTTGAGTCTCAAGTCTATACCCTGAAATGTACTAGAAGAGTGAGCTGACATGTTTTGCCACTTTTGCTCAAAAATTAGGATGCAGACACCTGGTTTCAACCTTCCCCTAAGACTAC
>RJWM01000988.1:0-17822 GCA_004363535.1 Dasyprocta punctata
AAAAGAAAAGAAAAGAAATAGAGATGGTCATTTTTTACTTCATAGAACTTACACATAAATGTTAAGATTATAAGCACAGGGGAAAAACCATGAAATATTTACAAGGATCCTATCTATGAATTATACAAATTAATATAGTGGGCTGGCTGACCAGAATGTTGAGGGAGCATTCAGATTGCTGTGCTAGTCCAGGGTTAACTGGGGGACTGGGAGGAAATGGGTTTGGAGTTACAGTATAATGTGGCTATAGATGTGAATTTCTTAGACATAATTCAACATCGTCCCTGAAGAATTTAATTGTCCCATAAATATATCTTGGTTGTCCATTCTGAAGAAGATTTTAAAAGCCTAATAAACTGCACTTGAAAGGTTTTTCCTCTTACTGTTCATTATAAATGTAACTTGTAATTGCTACAATGAACCATAATTACCTAAAGGCAGATTAGATGAAATCTAAGTGCCATTACTAGCTCCCTTAATTAAGGAAGGCAAGCTCCAGGGAAAAGGAAAATGGATCCAGTCATGCTTGCTTTTACTTAAGCACAGAAAGGACACTTAGGAGAAGTTACACTATTACAATTCCAAGATTATTAATACTTTAAAAGATTAGCTGGTAAGAACTATTATTACTGCTACTTCTGACTCACATCCAAAACACTGAATCCCCTAGCTTGACTTTAACCATGACCTTTCCTGTGGTGGTGTCCAGTGAAAGTCCCTCTTCTGGCTACTGAATGCAAAATGAAAATGACTTTGTCATTAGACCCAATGAATGGATTTCCTAAATTTACCATGTATTTATTCTTCTCTTCAGTTGTCTGGCAATTGTTTTATTTTTCCCATTATTTTAATTTTTCTAAGGAAAGGCCATTTTCACCTATTTTCAGTGGATGGGACAAAAGAAATAACCATCTGCTTTTGTACAGAGAGTGTAATTCTGAAAATGTAAAGGCTCTTATGTTTGCTTTCTTCTTTTCTAGGTACCTTTTACTAACTACAAGGTAGTTATAAAAATTTCCCTATAGAATTATGTCAATTAATCGCTTTCAGTGGTGAAGAAAATGCATCAAAATGGGACAGAGAAGGAGGGGATGCAGGTCTCCCGGGTGCGCTCAGAGCCCAGGATCGGCAGGGTCCCCCAGAGGCAGCTCGGGTCCCCAGCGCAGGGCTCCTGCGGGATTGAGTCACAGGCCCTAAGGCTCCGTGTGAGCACCTGGTCATGTTTGTCGTTTCTCTTCTCTTCGCTTCTCTTTCAGTAAACAGGGTTTCATTACAGTCAGAGGGGCTCAGAACTCTTTCTGATGAGTTATTCCTAAAGGAATGTGAAGCAGAATTACTGCACATTGGCTCCCACCTGTGCTGAGTCTGTTGCGATAGAACACTCCCAAGTTAGGAGTCACACAAAGAGGGGATTTTACCTACAGACAGGCAACAAAAGACGATGGAAGCTCGGATTCATTGTGAGCTGATTCCCAAGGTTTGGGAAAGCTGCCCAGGGATGAATGAATCTTAGCTCACAGCTCACCTGCTTAGCAGCTGAGAGACCCCAGAGAGCAGCACCCCCTGCTTTTATATCCTGGGAATATGTGACAAGATGGATTATAACGCGGGTACACATCTAATCCTAGGGGACTGAACCAGAACCCAGAGCGAGCTGGACAGACCTCGTGTGCTCGAGGCGCTGCTCTCCAAGCCCATTTTAACACTTGCTGAGAACAAGTGAAGTGGGAAGAACTGCTCTGCAGGGATGTGAGGGGTGAAGGTCTCACCTCTATGTATTTTCTGCTAGAGTTGGGATCCAAAGCACCCTATTCTTTGTGCTCAAGAGTATAACGCTGAGATAAGATAACTCAACATTTCAATTCCTGTTGTTGTGTTAGAGATTTTCAAAGCAAAATAATGCATGATAGTCATAATAAAAACATTCTAATCACACCTAACACATAAATGGTAAAAATATTTTTTTCTATTTCAGTTTACTGTATACCCACAGTGGTCTTTTACTATATATACACTATTTTTTGTTATGTGGATTTTTTTTAACAAAAAAGAATTGAACAAGTTACAAAATTAACACATAAAAATTAATAGCATTACTATATACCAATAATGAATCCACTGAGAAAAATATCAGGAAAATGATTGTGTTCACAATGCTTTAAAAAAATTAAATATTTATCAACCTAACCAACAAGATGAAGACCTCTATGATGAAAATTACAGAACTCTAACAAAAGAAATGGAAAAGGACGTTAGAAAATGGAAAGATATTCCTTGTTCTTGTATAGGCAGAATTAATATTGTTTAAGTGGCCATTTGCAAAAGGGTCTATAGATTTCATGCAATTCCTGTTAAAAGACTAACAACATTCTTCACAGAACTAGAAAAGGCAATCCTAAAATTCTTGTGGAATCAGAAAAGGCCCAGCACAGCCAAAGCAACCCTGAGCAAGAAGATCGAAACTGGGCATGTTATATCAAATTCAAAGTTATAATACAAAAGTGTAGTTAAAAAGAAGGCGCTGGTACAGACACAGCTGTGTAGAGCAGTGGAATTGAACAGTGGACACAGAAACAACCCCACTCACCCACATCCATCTGATTCCTGACAAAGGGGCCAAAAACTTACAATGGAGAGAAAACAACTCTGTAATAAATGGTGCTAGAAGACTGGATATCCTCTCACAGACTGAAACTAGATCCCTGTATCTCACCCTGTACTAAAATCAAATCAAAATGGAACAAACAGCTAGATATAAACACAGAAACTTTGAAACTGTTAGAAGAAAACACAGGAAAACACTTGGGGCCATCGGCACAGGGAAAGACTTCCTGAATAGAATGCCAACAGCACAGAAGTATTGTCAGGGGTCAATGAGTGGGACTGCATCAAATTATACAGCTTCTGCGCAGCCAAGGAAACATCCATGGAATGAAGAAAATTATTGCTAGCTACTCTTCTGATACAGGACTAATATCTAGAATATATGAAAAACTCAAAATGTTAACCCTCCAAAATGAATGACTCTATCAGTAAAATGGGAAATGAACCAAATAGCCACTTCTAGAAGTTCAAATGGCCATTAAGTACATGAAAAAAATCTTCAACATCTTTAGCCATTGGAAAGACACAAGTCAAAATAGCTGTGAGATTTCATCTTGCCCCCCCACCCAAACAGTGAATGTTGCCAAGGGTGGGGGGAAAATGAACCCTCTTGTACTGCTCACAGAAGGTAAATTAGTACAACCACTGTGGAAAAGGGTATGAAATTTCTCAAAAAACTAAAAGGAGAAATTTTATTTGATCCAGTAATGCCACTTGTGGGTATATTTGTGACCGAATTAGAAACATACTCCGGTGATACATGCACACTTGTGTGTAGCTGTGTAATTCACAGTCACTCCTCTCTGGAAACAGCCTAGATGCCCATCTGCAGGTGACTGGATGGAGAAAAGGTGAGTTACTTTCACAATGGGATGTAATTCAGTCATAAAGAGGGGTGAAATCATTCAGGGGAAAATGGATGAAACTTGAGAGATCATCATGCTAAGCAAAATAAACCAAACTCAGAAAGCTCTGTATTACAGGTTTTCTCTTAAATATGTGTAAGATATAAATAAATAAAAGAGAGACAGTAGGAAATCAGAAGACAGACTTTTGGAGATAAGGAAGGGGATGGGGTGTCTAGAGAGAAAAATGAGTAAGATATAAGCATGTACCAGTTCCCCAAAATGGACATCACTATTCTGTTTCACTAATAAAAAAGATTACATACATTTGTTTGACAGAAATAATTCTACTGTAAATTACATAATCACCTGGATGAATTACTTAGCCTCTCTATACTTTAGTATCCTCAACTGTAAAATGAGAACCCTATTTCTTGTTTCAAAGAAGTTTGATTTGGGTTGGATGAGTGAAGAGAAAAATCCTTACTAGGGTAATTGAAGTATGGAAAAAGTTCAATAAACACCGAGTGTTACACAGAGTCCCGCCCTGCCCTGCTCCGGTCGCAGGTTGCTTGTAGGTTTCCAAGTGTGTTTTGCTTATGTATAGCACCTGGTGCCTTAGAACTCATGATGCCAGGTGTTGGAGCTCGTGCAAGGGGCTGTTGGTGGCCACTGTGTGAATAAACACATCACAAGTTTAATACTATTTCATTCATTACTTCTAGAACAGTTCCATCATCCCAGAACTTCAAGGTAGGCCATTATTAATAAGACATTTTAATTCTGAAAGCATGTTGAAAGTTTGTGCAGTTCTTCCTCCAAACTGGGCAAGTACATAATGAGAAAAATCTAAGTTTATTACCTAAGTAGTCATTTGAGTTTTCACTTATTCATCACAGCTTTTGAAATAATATGAAAGCAAGCTGGAAATAACCAAAACCACATACAGAAGTAAAAGGTAGAGAGCCAATTAATCAGCAAATACACCCATCCCCAACTTGGGCTCCTATTTTGTTGTCTCTTTGTTTGTTTTTAGGCCTATTTCAAATTTTACCACCTTCCTGAGGAAACTTTCTTTGTTAAACTTCACCGGCCATGACCTCTCTCTCTTCTCTGAAATTTGCTTAATTTATTTTCTATTACTGTACTTTCACTTTGTGTTCATTTAGAACATATCACTCAATAGAGAAATAGCTCCTGGACAATAACTTGCCATTCATTTAAGAATATTTTTGTGTTCCTGTGATAAAATACTTACCTTATTATACTTTTAAGTTCACTTACTTCTTCATTAAAATATTAATCTTTTCTCAGTAGCCAAAACAATGCTGAAAAAGTTTACTACAAAGCTACACTAATTAATAAGATGCAGCATGTGGTGTGGTATTGGCATAAAGACAGATACCTATGCCAATGCAATAGACTACAGAAATAAAGCCCTGTGTATAGGGTCAAAGATTTTTAACAATCATGCTAAGGTCATCTGATAGGAAAAAGGAATATATAACATCCAGAATATATAAAGAGCCCTTATTATTCAACAACAAAATTGTGAGCAAAAATGGTATGATCTTAGAGTAAAGAACTGGAAAAGACATTTTGCCAAAGAAGACACACAAAGATGTTTTACATCACCACTCATGGAAACACAAATCAAAGCCAAAGAGGAGCTACTTCACACCCACTGGGATGAAACTTTCCCCCATCACTGGGACACAATGCCTCCTACAGGAAGACAGGTTTAATTTGACTCATGGCTTCAGAGGATTCAGTTTATTATTGGCTAACTCCAAGGCAGAAGCATCATGGTGGACCAAAGATGATTCATTCCTGGCAGCTGGGAAGCAGAGCAGAAAAAGTGCCAGAGAGAAAGGAGGCAAGGGGCCAGGTGCAGACCCCAAGGTCACACTTCTGTGATCCACCCAGACACATCCAGAAGTGTCCCTTACTAATCTCCTGGGTGACTCCTAAGTCAGTCAGGTTGACAATCCAGCTTAACTGAGGCAGAGAGCTATTACAAAAACAAAACAGAACAAAGCAAAACGAAAGCCAGAAACTAACCAGCCTTGACAAGAGGTAGAGAAACGAAGATACTTGTGCATTGTTAGTGGGATAGTAAAGTTGTAGAGAATGGTTTGGTAGCTCCTCAGCAAATTAAAGACAGCAGTCACAAAGATGGGAGGCAGCAGTCACAAAGATGTACAATCCAGGGACTTGAACAGATGTTTGTACATCTGTGTTCACAGCAGCAGTATTCACAATAGCCAAACAAGTAGAAAAATGCAAGTGTCCACCATAGATGAACAAATAAACAATATGTGGTGCAGATGTATATAACATACAATAGTCAGCCTTTGAAAATGAAGACCAACTTGAGAACGTTACGCCAAGTAAAACAAACTAGTCACAAAGGGACAGATGTTGTACGGTTGCTTTTATATGAGATTCCTAGGGTAGTCAAATTCATAGACAGGAAATAGAATATGGTTCCCAGGGACCAGCGGAACAGGGAAGTAGCCATTTACTGGATAGAGTTTCAGTGGGTGGAATGAAGGAAGAGAAGTGATGGTGGTGCTGGTTACACAGCTGGGGAAGCACACTGAATTCCCCAGAAGCGGATCCTTCGATGGTTAACATGCACATTCCGTGTTTTAAATGTTTTACCATAAAAATCAATCTTTGTTTTTCAGCTGCTGTTGTTTATTTTCCGAGCTGCTTGAAACTCAGTTTTCTATTCATTAACATCTTTCTGGATCTTATTGATGAATAAAAATGATTCACTGAGCTTTAATCAGTTCTACTCTGGAAGCATCTGCAATGTCAATAATTTAACCCGGAATGGAAAATCAACAACAGAGTCCTTGAGCTCAAAAATAATTGAATCTAACTCCTGAGTTTTCCAGAGACCTTCGGGGATTTCGTGACTGAGTAGATAACACAGCTGCCCTGTGGTGTGACAGGTCCAGTGTCCTGACTGCCTCACCAGAAGCCAGGAGACCTGCAGGCTATGCCCCACTTGGGATGCAAATCGTATTACCCAGGAAAACAAAGTTCAGTACTGACGAATTCAGTAAACAAAACAGCCTTTAGAAAAACAGGATCAGGAAAAGCTGGAGGAAGCCCCAAGGCAGTTGTGCTAGAAGACTCTGGAGACCTGCCTCCCTGGCCACAGCCCTCAGTAGCTGCAGGACCACGGGAACTAAACTGTCCCTGCTGGCCTCCTGCAAAGGGTGTGTGGTGACTGCAGCCAGGCATGGAACAGCTCCCGCCACGGTCAGCGGGCAGCCCCCGCCTGCAGAGTGCCTGGCGGGGCTCTGTCCCCTGTCAGCGCTCCGGGCGGGGATCTACTCCGGAAGGAATGAATGAGCTGCTTTTTTTTCTGTTTCTCATAAATTCATCGGAACATTAGGGAAGCGTTTAATGTCTTGGAAAGTCACGATACTTTTCCCTGGGAGATGGAAACAGGTGTAAAAGGACACACGCAGGAGCTCAGAAACCGCAGCCCTAGCGACCTATTCCAAGAACCTCCTTGCCTTTCTTTTCCCAGGCAAAATCTCCTTTTCTTCACCGCGGTCAAATGCATGCCCGCTGCGCTCCTTTCTCCCCTGGGCCACTCTGCAAAAGCGCGTCGTGCGTCACTGCTCAGGGTCCCCTCCTTGGCAGTCCTTCCCGCTGCGTGTTTCACTGCTGCTCACCATGGGAAGACGTGAGAAAGAGGAAAGGTTTGGGAGATCTCAAAAGGATCTTTCAGTAGTCACTCCATGGGCATAGCCGAGTTACAACTGCGTAGATTTCCCTTCTTTGTAGCCCTTTTATACCATTAGATGGCTATGGACTTGATCCTCTAGTTATCTTTTTATTCTTTTAATCCAAAAAATATGGAGCACTCCCAAGTTTAGAGAGCGCCATGATATCACAACTCCAATACTACATGACTGTGCTATAAACCCTTTATAGATGTGTAATTTTTTTTTTTTTTTACATATAAGGACTTTATTTGCTAAATGCTGGTGCAGATATCTGGAAAATTGTGCTAAGAGATTATGCTTAGCTATTCTGTATGGCATCTGAGAAACTTAGATATTAGCAAATATTCGTAATTGTTTATGCTTGTTAGATACTTATTAGCGACAGTGTCTTGAAGTTTACTGGACGTTAGAATACTGTAAGAACCTTAGGAAAAAGAATTTTGTACCATCTCTGCTTTCATATCCATGGTTGCAGGCACACAACAGATGTGCACTGAATTATCAAAAATAAATAAATAAAGGATGATTAGAAAATAATAACCTATTTATTGCTCGTAAAAATTGCTCCTTAATCATCTTTTTTTTTTTCTTTTTCTTTTTGGTACCGGGGATCAAACTCATGACCTCACACTTACCAGTCAAGCGCTTGAGCCACTGAGCTAATTTCCGGCCCACATTAATCATCTTTCAAAGTGTGTTTTCTGACTGGCGCGGATTCCTGGAAGAGAACGAGAATGGGCCCCTTGAGGACCTATCCCGCTGGACCCCAGTGGCTCCGACTAGAGGACAACTAATCTGCCTTTTGGGGGACTGTGCGACCCGCACGGACTCCAGGAAGAAAAACATGCGCCTCCTGTATGCCCGCGCACGGGCTTAGAATCAATCCCCGCCCCGCCCCCCCCCCCCTCCCGGCCTCCCTCAGCTGCTATAAGCAACCTGCTGGTTCAGAGATCTGGCTAAATTGATAGCAGCTAAGGAACATTAAGCAACTAAATACTAGTATTGTTTCGCTGATTTTGCAGGCCTAGGGCTGGCAATCTGAGCGTCTCTTTGGAAAATGACAGTAGGCAATATAGCAAATATGGGGGATTCTCTTCTGTTTTCTCTTTGAGGCCCAATATGGTTCTTATTGTTTTGCTTTACTCTGATTATTATTATTATTATTATTATTATTATTTTTGGTTTATTTTATCTTCTGTTTTTATTGGTTTTATTCTGTTTTGTTTTTGGTTCAGTTCTACTGTACCTGTTGGAATGGCTATTCTGAAGATAACAAGATACACTGTAGTAGCAATTGTTTCCATAGTATCTTTCTTTGAAGTTCTATACCAGTTCTGCTGCTTTGTTTTGATTGACTTTGTTCTGTTAGGTCCTGTTGGCTTTTACTATCTTAAAAAAAAAAGTGTATTTTCCATCAATCCCTTATTTTCTTCTATTTTTACTAAGTTCTTTCAAAATTTTAAGTCTTTAAAAATTAGTTGAGGATTCATTTAAACCTTTACACAAAATTATTTTATTGTATAAAAATTTTAGCTTGCATTTTGAAGCTCGGGGTACACATTCCAGGCTGAGGCCCTGTCTAAAACCCATGTCTTCATTGACTTTTGAAATACGTGAATGAAGATTTTTCATATTCTAACAAATATTGCTTAAATTTTCTAAAAATTTTCCTTAGTAAATGAGACCAATCATGTATTTTAGATCCAAAATAATCACTAATTTTCAAGAGTAACACTAAGAATAGAGATTGCTCTATTAAAATACATTTATTACCACAATTAGTACTAGTAACTGATTTTGAGGTACAAAATCAGTATACAAAAATCACTAGTATTTCTGTGGGTTAGAAATAATGCAAAAATGAAATTAAGAAAAACAATTCATTTACAATAACATGTCAAAGTATAAAATGCTTCAGAATAAGTTTGTAAAAGAAGTGGAAGCCTCATACTCTGAAATTTACAATGTCAAAACAAATTCAAGAAGACCTAAAAAGCTAGAAAGACATATAAAGTTCATGGACTGGGAGACTTTATATGATAAAAGACACTGAATTTGAGAAAATGCTTGCAAGCATACTTCTAATAAGGGATTTAGAGTTAGAACTCAAAACTGTGCAACAAAAACCAACTTATTAAAAATGACAGATTTTCAAAAAAAGATGTATAAATGACCAAAAGCCCATGGAAGATGTTCAAAATACTTTGTTTTTAGGAAAGTGAAAATGAAACCTCAATGAGATGCTAATGTGTATTCACTAAGATGCTTGTAATAGAAAAGCAGATAACAGCCAGTGTTGGTAAGGGTACAGAGAACTTAGAGTACTAAGAGGGCAGTCACCTTGAAAAATAGTAACTTAGTGTTTCTTCAAGTGCTAAACACAGAGTAACCATGGCCCAGTACCACTCCTAGGAAAGTACTCAAAAAAAATAAAAACTTACTCCCACCTAAAACTTTCTACATAAATTTCAAGTAACATCATTCATAATAGCCAAAAATATGAAACAGTCTAAATGTCTGTAAACTGATGAATGGGTAAAAAATATCATATATCCAAACAAAGGAACACTATTGTCTGAAAATGCATGAGATTCCAGAGCATTATAATTGTTATTATTTTTTTGTGATGCTAGAGATAAAAAATAGGACTTCACCCAGGCAAGTGCTTTACCACTGAATCATAGCCCCAGCCCCAAGCATGGTAATTTTAATGGCTGATAGTATTAAGCTTCTGAACTTATTTACAAACACATGAACCAAATTTTGGAATGTAGTGACCTCTGTCCAAATAAGGCATAATCATCCCAGCAAGTCCAGACCAGAAATTTTAAGCATTAATCACCATACCACTTATCTTAAAACAGTTTCACGGCTAAAAACACATGACAACCAAATACAGTGCTTAAAATTTGATTTAATCCCAGGAAAAAATTCACTAAGTCATAGTGTTAAGAAAAAAGAGGACATAGTCTCAACACATGGTGCTAGGAAAACTGGGTATATGTGCATACCATGTATACATGTATTGAAACAACAGATGGTACCCTGCTACTATGTATAATTGTCCTACTTTTAAGTATCAGTTAAAAATAAACTTCAGAAAAATGAGGATTATTCAATGCAGACTATATATTTGATGATATTATTGAATTGGTATTAAGCCTTGTGGATGCAGCGGTTATGCTGTTGTAATGAAGAACAATCTTCTTTTTTTTAGATATGTGCCAAAGAATTCATAGATTCTAGAAATTGATGACATACTTTCAAACACTTCAGAAGGACAAAAATTGTATAGGTATTTGTTATGCTATGTGTTTAATTCTTTCATAGCTTTATTTTCTTAAAACATGAGGGAAAATTGACTACTTTGTATTCTGGTATTAATTCTACTCTCTTGTTCATTCGTTTATTTACTTATGTGGTGGATTTTTGCTTGGCACTTGTGTGTGAAAAGGTGAGGAAAAATGCCTTAACCTGACAGGGCTGCTACAATCAAAAAAGTTTATCAGAGCAGATTGCTCTGCTAGAAATGCCTCATTTCAGAGTCTGAGATGCTACCTCTGAACTCAGGAGGTAGACTACATCCAGAGAATCAGCAGAAAGCAGAGAGTGGTGATAAAAGCTAATATCAGTGGAGCACTTCTCATCCTGAACTTGGGGAAGACAAGGTAAAGAGCAATGCAATTGCAGTATGGAATTGTCCGCGTGTCTTGCAGCTACATGGTGTAGGGGATCATGTAGCTGGGATCCTACCCTAGTGCGGCAGAATGGCATTCAAATGAGACTTGAACTAGGTACTCAAGACCACAGCTCTGGAACAGAGACTGTAATTACTAACCCCAGTAGTAGGAGGTCATTTGTAAACCATGGTATTGAGACGACACTACATCTGATTATTTTCTCTCCCAACAAAGTCAAAGCATATGTTCAGTACTAGAAAGAAGTGAGAAATCAGGCAGGAGATGTGAGGAGTCATTCTCTGAGCCTGAGTGAAGGGTTGAGCCTTCATCCTAAGGGAATGGGAGGGTTTCAGAGAATGACTTGACTGGATCTGGTTAAGTTTTGAAAATGTGTCAAGGGGAATAGAGGCAGAGTCAGGCAGATCTTTCAAGGCATTTCTGTTGTTTAGTTTTGTCTCTCCAAGAGCCTGCTTTATCTGATACTCGTATAGTCTCCCTTTTCCCCTTAATTAATATTTTCATAGCTTATATTTTTCTATCATTTTACTTTCAGTCTCTTATAGTATTACATCTGAAGCAAATTTCATTTAGAAAGTATGTATTTTAGTCATATTTTTAATTCATCTGACAACCTTTGTTTTTTATTGGGCATATATAGACCTTGTACATTTAATGTAAATAAAGTTTTGTTATAGTTCTTTCTTTTTTTCTCTATTTTCATTTTTCTTGCTACACTGTGAGTCACTTGGACATATTTTAGAATTCCACTTAATATATCCATATCATCTTTTAAGTATCTAACTTTGTACCACTATTTTTGGATGTTACTGAATGGCTATATGTTCTTAAATTATCATAGCCTAATATTATCACTTTGAATGAAGTGTGGAAATCTCTCTCTCTTCATCTCTTTGTATTTAGAACCTAAACATATGCTATTAATTTTTGTTCCAACAGCTGAAATTACTGTAAAAAAAGTAAGAGGAGAAGAAAAGCGTATTGTACACTAGTATTTTTGCTTACCATGTTCTACTTTTCTTTGTGATATTCCAAGGTATCTTCTTTTATCATTTCCTTTCTGTTTAGAAATATTCTATTTGTTAGCCGGGCGTGGTGGCGCACGCCTTTAATCCCAGCACTCGGGAGGCTGAGGTAGGAGGAGCGTTGTGAGTTCGAGGCCGGCCTGGGCTACAACGCGAGCGCAAGGCCGGCCTGAGCTACACAGTGCGACCCTGCCTCAAAAAAACCAGGGCTGGAAGTTTGGCTCAGTGGCTTAAGCACCTGCCCTAGCAGGCGTGAGGCTGTGAGTTCAATCCCCCGGTGCCGCAAAAAAAAAAAAAAAAAAAAAAAAAAAAAAAAGAAATATTCTATTTGCCATTTTTAAAGGATAAAGTTGCTTTGCTGGTGATAAATTCTTAGGCTCCCTTCATCAGCAAATACCTTGGTTTCCCTATGCATAAATGATATTTTTACTGGCTATAGGACTTTGGGTTTATAATGATTTATTTCAGAAACTGAAAACTGTTTTCACTTCCTTTGGGCCTCCATAGTTTCTTATGAGACGTCTGCCATTTAAATTATTTACCTACTTTCAAGATTTTTTTGTCTTTAGTAAAAGTTTGATGATTCAAACTTGGGTTTCTTTGGTAATATTTTGTTTGGGGTTCACTCACCTTATTAAGTCTAAATATTTTTTCTGCCAAATTTGGAATGTTTTCAGTGATTATTTCTTAGAGCACCCATCACTCTGTCCTCTTTACTCTCTCTAAAATGTCCATGGACAGGAATGACAGGTCTTTTGTTTTAGTCCCATGGGTCTCTGCTCCACTTCTGTTTCATCTATTTTCTTGATTATTCATGTTGTATCATTTCTATTGTTCTATCATCAGGATCATTGATTCTTTCCTCAGTCTATTTCATCTCTCCCGTGGAGTTTATACTCAATTTCATTGCTTCCTGTATTTATTTTGGTTCCTGCAAACAAATTACATTTGTTTCTTATTTAAATGGTCTTGCTGAGACTGTCTTCTTCTTTGCCTTGAATGTATTTCTTACTGATAGTAGAACATTTTCATAATGGTTACTTTGAGATCTTTCTCAAACAACTCTCACATATCAGCGTTGGTAGACAGTGGTTGGATTGTTTTATTCAGTTAGATCTTCTTGGTTCTTGGAATTGTTACCAGATGCGAGGTGTCAAGGGCATTCTTTTCAAGTTCTTGGTGACCTGAACAAAGAATTGGGCAAGACAGAAAAGGCAGCAGAATTGTTCATTGATTGAAGGCAGAAAAGAAATGTGCCTGCTCTGTGGGGCAAGAGTGAGTCAGTGAACACAGTGTCCTGAGGATAAGAAGAGGGCATCTTTAGTATCCATAACTCCTGGAGTGGCTTCCCTTCCCTGGAAATAAGGCACTGGGGTGACATTTGTCTTGTCAAAAACTCACTTGGCCCAGGTTCAGGATTAACTTGCCTTTTCCAAAGACCTACTTGGTTTCCCACCAGGGCCTGAAAATAGCTCTTCTCCGATTGGTCCTGCAAACAGCACCAGAATCGAATGAGGGATTGAAAGTATCACTTTAGATTGGCTCTGTCTGTGGTGCTCAGGAACCTGGGGTCGTTTTGGGTCCTGCATTCTGTACCTGTCCTCTGGGCTTCTGTGACCTCTGACACGTTCCATACCGTTGTTTGTCCAAATTGCCCCAGCCTTGAACTCCTTCCTCGGCTAGGATGAGTGGTTTTTCAAATGAAACATAGACAAGTTGTACCCATAATTTCTCATGTTACCAACTCCTAGATCTTATTAAAATTCAGTCACAAGCGCTGCTGTGACAGTGTCCCAGCAGTGGAGAGGACCCCTGCGCTCCTGGGGTGGAAGTCCAAGGTCCTCCATGCAGCTCTGTGGACACCGGTGGAGGACACATTCTCCCTGCTTGCAGGTATGGGAAGCCCATCTCCTCGGGTCCTGCTGATACCCACTGGCTGGCAGAGACAGAGAACCCGGTTACTGCTACTGTGTGGCCTCCAGTGACATGATGGAGTGCAGATGAGAAGCCTCCTTTCATCCGACTGGTGGTAAAACTTGTGAGTCTCCACTAGGTCTCCTCTGCCGCCACCCCGGGGTGGGGGCCTCCTTACTACCAGGTCTGTAGGAGCCCAGGTTTCCCACATGCTCTCCACAGAGGCAGGGAAGGGGTCACCACTTTCTGGTAGGGATGAAAACCTCTGTTTCCTATTGTTCCCTGCAATATCACACTAGAAGGGAGGGAAGGTGTGGTTTGGGCACCTGGTTTGGGCCTCACAGGGGTGGTGTCTGGGCTGTCCCTGGGCCTTTGCCGGCTAATGCAGAGATGAACTCATGGCGTTTTTCTGTGGTATCTGGCTCTTGCAGCATTTGTACACATGCTACGGTTTTTCAGGCTGCACCTGTCCTGCTCCTTCGGTCAGAGATAGCAGGCCTCTGTTGAGACCTTTCTTTGGCATCCCTGGCATGACTATGTCGGCAGATTCTTCCAGGACATCTGAGAAAGCAAAACAGAAGCAAAAGCACAGGGAACTCACCTCGCTGGTGTTCTTCTATTCCGGCCCCTAGCCAGGCTGCCTTCTTTCCATGTTTCAGTCTTATGTCTGTTTTCTACAAAATGTTCGGGGGTTTTTGTTGTACTGAATGAGAGAAAACTGTGTCTACGCCGTCTCCCCCAGAGTAGATGCCTCTTTGTTGCAGTCATCAAGTGGAGGTTTATTTAGGATGTAAATTTAGCTTGAGTTGATTTGTTAGATGTGGAATTTGAAAAGAGTCCAGAGGGGAAATTGGTCCAATAATGTCACAACACTGGGCATCCTTATACCTAGGGCCCGATATCTCTGTCACTTTGAGAACAGAGTGATTTTAGCAACCATGCTGCATCATGTGTTGATGGGGAACATTCCAGACCACCCCAGAGATTAAAGATGTTGCATAAAAAGAGCAGCTTGGGGACATCTGAGCATCAACTGAAGCAATTAACTTCCTAAGGCTGGAGACTGAGAAAAAGCTGCCAATTGTTTTTCTTTTTATTGTGATCTTGTTTCCTTTTTATTTTCAATCATCTGAATATATTTTCACATTTATTTCTGTTTGTTCTGATCATGCAATTTTCCCCTTTTGCCTCTCACTTTCCGTTTTTTTCATTTCCATAATCATTATCATTCTAGTACAATATTTTCTTCTGGCATTATTTTCTGTTCTTTGAAGTCAATAAAATACTCACAAAGTACAATTATTATGTGAAAAGAATGTTGCAGGAATCTATTATGACTTAAAATCATTTGGAGCATGGAATAAACCACCATCTTTCTCATTATGAATCAAAAAATGCTTGTGTTTGCCAGTGTCAGGAAAACACCTTGTCAATTCATTCTTCTCTGTGACTCTTTTGTTATTTTTACAAGGAAAGGATCACAAGAGTTTTGCAACAGTCTAAGAGTAGCACCTTTTAATTATTTCTCCCCCAGATTTCAAATATCAAACGAATTATATTTTATTGTTACATATAGACTCCAGGAAAATAATTATTATCTCCATTTGGTAGATCATTATAAAATAATACAGACTGTAAGAACTTGGTTAATATGCCAGAAAGGTTGCAAGGGCAGCCCCTTTATGTCACTAAGCATGGTTTTTGTTTTTATTTTTCTTTGCATAGTTTTATTAACAAACTCACAACTCTTTAATTTAGACAGATTAATTTACTGAAATGATTTCTTTAAAATATTGTTTCCTATCTCTTTTTCCTAACTTTCCTGCTATTTTAGATCTGGTACATCTGTAGAAATTTTTTTTTTATTTCAGAAAATCTTTTTGGGTAGGATTATTTCACAGTACCTTAACTAGGCTTCCTTTCTTACTATATTTTGGGACACGAACTATGAACAATATTCAAATGCAAGGGCTGTTAATTTCTCATCAATTTCTGCCAATTCTCATTAGCATTTAGGCAAAGTGATTCACCAACAAAACCTGGGCATTTCCACTCAATTCAGTTCTGAGATGATGAGTCCAATGGGCAATGTATGGCAGAAGGGAATAGTGGAAGAGTTCATCAGTAGTTGTGAAGTGAATCTCGGGAAGTGCAGAGTCAGGAAGCAAGTGGCAGAAGCAAACAAAGGAACGGAGTGCTGACTGTTCTGGTTATAAGTGGAGAATGTATGATGATGAAATCTAAGCCCTGGTGATTGCCTGTGTACTCTCAGGACGAGAGTGAGGTCAGGGTAACTGCTGGAAAGTTGAGCAAGGAGAAGAACAGGAGTTGGGGCTGCAGGTAGGTAAGCGTCTAAATACAAGGAGGTGTATTAGCCAGTTTTCCCACTGCTGAACACACTACCTGACACCCACAGCTCTAAGGAGGAGAGCTTTACTTTAGCTCATAGTTTCAGTCCATGGTTAGCTTGAACCAAGGCAGGAGCATCACAGAGAGGGATGTGGAGGAGCAAAGATGCTTAGCTCCTGGTGGTCAGGAAGCAGCGCAGGAGGAGAGCTCCAGAGAGGAATGTGCAAGGGACCACGCAAACCACATGCAGAACACACCCAGGACTGTGTTTTACCCTTCTGTTAGAAGACTCCTAATCCAGGGCAGCTAACAGGTCAGGACTGACCATCACAGAATGTAGGATTACTCCAGCATCCATACAAATTGAATCAGGGTGTCTTAGTTACTTTTCTCTCATTGCTGAGACAAAATACTCAACACCCAAAATTAAGAAAGGAAAGGTTTATTTAGCTTACAGTTTATGGAAATTTCACTCCATAATCAGCTGGCTCCAGAGCAGAGTGGCATGGCACAGGGGCAACACCTCAAGGCAGCAGCCAGCAAAAGCAGCCTGAGCAAAAGGAGGCGTGGAGAACAAGCCTCTTCTCTTTCCTTATATTGTAAGCAGCCTGTCCATCCCCACCCCAGGTGTAGCACTCACACCACCTCTGTGCCCTTCTCTTGTACAGGCTCAGGATATTTACAAAGCAAGGATCCTGGCTCCCTGCTGAGTCTCTCAGTTAAACTTGTAAACTTCTCAAGTTGATATAATACAGTACAAGGAGAACCACTGCAGTAACCCA
The DNA here is from genome assembly GCA_004363535.1 of Dasyprocta punctata. Classification (NCBI taxonomy): domain Eukaryota; kingdom Metazoa; phylum Chordata; class Mammalia; order Rodentia; family Dasyproctidae; genus Dasyprocta; species Dasyprocta punctata. The sequence continues at coordinate 16,967 of RJWM01000988.1, forward strand.
GGGTGGGAATGAGAGTGGGCTGGGCACAAGAGTGAGTGGTCGGATTCTGGACTGGGTTTGAACCCAGAGCTGACCCGGTGGCTGATGCACAAGATGTGGAGATGGAGGGAAGATGGGACTCAGTCTCTGTTTTTGAATTGGTACATGTGCCAGGCATTGTGCTGAGAATCCTGACCTAGAAAGATAAAGACGCTCAGCTCCAGCTCTTAAGGAGCAGATGATCTAGGGCTTTTTTTGTTCCACTTCTTTTTTTTTTTTTATTTTACAAAAGCAAAACAGAAAAAAAGGTAGAAGTAATACAGAATTTAAAAAAAAAAAGTAGGAAATCAATACTAGTCTATATATTACATATTGTTGTCTTAGAAGTAGTTGTTCAAGTTATGAGATCTAGGCATAAAAAATGATCAATCAATGACAACACAAACTATTCCTTCTGATGAACTAACAGAGAAACAGTAGCTCAGTTATCTATCTTGCGTACTTATACACACATACAGTTATATGTGTATATATACAAACATATAATCTTTTCCTTTCTTCCATTTCTCCTTTCCCCTATCCCAGCTGTTTCTACGGCTTCAAAAAAAATTTTTTTTTACCTGCAAGAATAAAAAAAATACATTTTATCATGTGACCCAGTTTCTGCTTATGCATATTTGTATCCATGTATTTGATACAAAGGTTCCAAGAGACTGTGTTTGCCCATACAGTGCATATGAATGTAAGACACAAATTAATGTAAAATGTGATTTTAGTAATAGGCAAGTCCAGTGCTCTTTTGTATTCTTTTCCGTTTTTACAATGCTGGTCTCAGTCCATAAAATTAATGTTTCTCAATCATTTCAGTTGTAGGAAC
>RJWM01000988.1:17922-54710 GCA_004363535.1 Dasyprocta punctata
GTTTTTTTTTTTTTTTTTTTTTTTTTTTTTTTTTTGTGGCACTGGGGATCGAACTCACAACCTCACCTCCCGGCCCTAGTTTTTTTTAAGGCAGGGTCACACTATGCCGCTCAGGCCGGCCTTGCGCTCGCATTGTAGCCCAAGCCGGTCTCGAACTCACAACGCTCCTCCTACCTCAGCCTCCCGAGTGCTGGGATTAAAGGCGTGCGCCACCACGCCCGGCTAAATAACCAAAGTATTTTGAAGAGAATTTTCACAAAAGTTAGTAAAAAGAGACTTTTTTTCAAATTCCTGTAATGTAAATTTTCAGATTCATAGAGCACTAGCTTCTCATAACTACTGAGTTCTCAGTACATTGAAATAAATTGTCATTATTATTTTGTGTCACTGGAGATTGAACCCACAGGCACTCTACTACCAAGCTGCACCTTCAGCCCTATTTTTTTTTTTTTTTTTTTTTTTTGTGGCACCGGGGATCGAACTCACAGCCTCACACCTGCCAGACAGGCGCTTAAGCCACTAAGCCAAACTCCTGGCCCTAGTTTTTTTGAGGCAGGGTCACACTATGTAGCTCAGGCCAGTCTTGCACTCGCCTTATAGCCCAGGCCAGCCTCAAACTCACAATGCTCCACCTACCTCAGCCTCCCGAGTGCTGGGATTAATGGCGTGCGCCACCACGCCCGGCTCCTTTCTATTTTTTGAGCCAATGTCATATTAAGTTGTCCATGCTGGCCTGGAATTTGTGGATACTCCTGTCTCAGCCTCCCAAGTAGCAAGGATGAAAGATGTGTGCCAGTGCACCTGGCTATTTTATTTTAATTGAGGTACATGAAGAAAAGCTGGCCTTGTGAGGATGTATGCAGATTCTACTTGAGTTATGATGGGGTTACACTAGTGAACTCATTGCAAATTAAAAGCCAATTTAATATAGTTAGGCTATGAACATGATAAAAGATTAAAACTCAATATTCAAAGTATGGTTTAAATTGGATGTATATAGCATGTGCATCATCTTCTGTTAAATTTTTATTTTTAAATTGAAAAACATTTTTAATTGACATACACAAATTTTACACTTTTATGGGGTTCCAAGTGTTACTTCAATACATGTGTCGTAATGTTCAAATGGGGGTACACATATGTATCTCCTTAGACATTTATTTCTTTGTGGTAAAAATCTTCGATGTTTTTCCTCCTAGCATCTTGGAAATGTGCAGCCTGCTATTGTTGTCTGTGGTCCCGGTCCTGTGCACAGCTCTGAACCTCTTGCCCCTCCTGTCTGTGCCTGTCGGTCGGTCTTTCCCAGCCCTCCTTTCCCCGTAATCTTCCCGGGCTCATAACCGCGATTCCATTCTCAGCTTCTTCAGATTCTACATAAGAGTGAGATCCTGTTTAGACCTTGTTAAAACTGAAAAATTGTTAGTTGAACCTTTGCAACTCGGGGGCCTTCTATAGTTAGAAAAGGGAGGAGTATTTCTGAAGGTCATGGCGGAAATTTTTTTTACAACATCCAACTTCAATGAATGGTTTCTTACAGGTTATTTGTGGCATGAAATGTGACATCACGTTGATAAAGTTTTACTATATTTTCAGTAACATTCAGTGGCATAATTTGGGCTTTGCTTTTCAAATAGGGTTGCTATGCTCCCCACACTGGCCTTGAACTCATGGGCTCATCCTGTTTCAGCCTCCTGAGTAGCTGGGACTACAAGCTTGCACCACCACAATGGCCAGTCAACCCTGGAGTTTGAATGACTTTTTTTTTTTTTTTTTTTTTTTTTTTGTCTTTTTGGTTTGAATGACTCTTACTAATGAACAATTTTGGATCACCAAGAACTGATTGTTTGTAAATTACTGTTTCACTGAGTTATAAAGATTTTCCAATTTTTTTGCACATTTCACTTAATAGTACAAAAAATCACCTTTGTTAGTATCTTTATCTATTTCATCAGAAAAGCCTTAAATTAGTGGGAAGCTGTCAGGTTCATTGTGGTGAATACAAGTTTTTAAATTCTAATTTCTGCCTAATGCCTTGAACTGCATTACTTCACTATAGGTCAAAATGATATAAAATAAATTTTCATGTTTCAGAAAATATCAGTCAAACTCATTGCCAACAGCTTTCCAAGTTTACTTGTTTTTTTAGTTAAAAATGGTATTTCATTTAAAAAGTAACTAGTTATGCTTGCAACTCACTTGCACAACAATTATCGCCAAGAAATTTTACTTCAATATGTCATTTTGTCACAAAGAATATCAAAGAAATGCATCTTAAGCTTGAGATTTAATGAAATCAGTACTTTCACCATTCCATGAAGGCTACTCCTAAATGAAACTGGCATTTCTTCACAGTTGTGAATGATGGCAGTAGAGAATGGCTACCAGTACAGTGGGTGCCTTGCTTTGATTTCTGCCAAGGGCCTGCTATTTTACCCATCATTTTGTTTGCATCATTAGTGCAAATGTCAGCACAGCTGAAAGGGCAAACAGTAACAGCACTATGATGAGATTAGTTTTGATCTTACGAATCCCCTGAAGTCTTGGTATACTTCATACAAAGGGCTTTGTAGTTTACATGTTGGAACCTGCAGCACTAAGTTCCTTTGACAATGAACAGATGATAATCCTCAGTGTCACTTACAGAACATACTGAAGCCGGAAACGGAAAAAAAAAAAAGAAATTTACAAAAAATGAAAGTGACATCATTGAACTGGATTTTATTTTTACCTCATCAACTAAAATCATGGCTAATATACTTAGAAAACAATTGCTTAGAGAAGAGAAAGAGAAGAGTTTTGAAAAGCAATGAAGAGTGAACAGGAAAGCTAAAAGTCATGAAGTAACAGAAGACAACATGGAGAAAAGAATGAAGCAGCCTGGCCCGCTAAGCCCAGCTCCTGAGGGAGGAGGAGGACCTGCCTCTGCAAGCACAAGGTGAGCCCAGGGAGGACCAGCAGCCCCAGCGATAAACAGCAGACCAGGATCACCGGCCCCAGGAAAGCCCACAGACAGTGTGGGTTTCACTTGGAAGGTGACTCCTTCCATAGGACAGGCTAGCTTTGGAGAATAAAAAAATTCACTGCAGCATTAGCCGTGTTTAGGAGTGGTGAGAAGAGGTGTGTTGTTCAACCCTGAGCTACTGCAGGAATCAGTTGTCACAGAACAGCCAGACTTCAGGGTCTACAGGATCACAGAACAGGTGGGACACAGGCACAGAGATGGTTGTGGAGAGGGGAGGGCTAGTCACAGTCCCCTTGGAACGTTCTGAGCAACGAAAGCCTCAGGCTGTGGAGGGGACAGTGATCAGAAGCACCTCCCTCTGGGGCAGAAAGCCAAGCAGTCATGTAGGGCTGAGTGGCCGGGGTCTAAAAGTGCGAGGAATAATCTGAGTGATGCTTGGTTTCCTCTCGCTGTCTCCTTTCAGAACAGAACTCCATGAGTTTTCTGTTTTCCTCATTGGGCAACATGATGAGGACACTTCTGCTTGGGCATCTGCCATGTCCCTGGATGTACGGACAGAGAGACTTCTGGAGAAAGCAGGCTGCAAAGCCAGTCCAGGAGCAGTGGTTCAGGCACAGAGAAAGAAACAAACACTGAAAGTCTTTGGACTGAATACAGCTCTGAGACAGACAACCTATCACCGACTGATCCCACCCATGGAAAAGCTGGGGCTGGGCTCTGCCTTACCGAGCCTGTTCAGTGGGTTGAAAATGTAACAGGCCTGCACATGTGACTCACCGCCCCTCCCTGTGCCTGGTGGAGTCTCATACCACAGGCTCTAGAAAGAAGCCGTCCACCCAAACACTTTGCCATGGAGGTTTTAGGGGGTCCAGTTTTCTTTTACTTTGCTATTGGTGTGTGTGTGTGTATGTTTTGTTGTTTTTCTTCTTCATGTGAGTTTTTCTTTTAACTAATTCTATTTACTATTTTATTCTTTAATTAGATTTTTATCTCACTTTTTTGTCCTCATCTCTTCTTTTTAGAATTTTACTTCTGCATTCATTCTTGCTTACCCCCACTTCCTCCATTTTATTATTATCAACCTTGATTAATTTTAGCATTTTAGTTTTATTATTATTGCTGATTTATTTTCTATAGTTCATATAGTTTTTGCTTCTATTGATTTTTATTTTTATTCTACGTCAATATCTAGTTTATCTTTGTGTTATGGACATTACTGTTCATTTTCTCTGATTGACCATGAGATCAAACCCTCAAAAGACCCTCAAAGAGAAATGGAGGCGGTATCTATGGCAACAGATACACAATTCTCAATATAGAAACATAAGAAGTATAAAAAACAAGGCAACAAGACTCCCCAAACATCCATAATCTGTCAGTAATTGTTATAGTTTATACCTGGGGTGTTCCTCATGGGTTTGGAAGGTGGCCTGCTGGGGGCTGTGCTATAACCATCAGTAGATTGTCTACAGACGAATTCACACCTGTCTTGCTGTTAGGAGGTGGAGCCTGGTTAGAAGTCCGTCATGGGGGGGGGGCGTGACCTGGAAGGGTGTATCTCCTTCCAACTCTTCCCTTTTCCCTCTGCCTCTTGGCTGCCTTCCGTTACCCTATTCCTGCCTTGGAGCCCGCTGACCATGGGCTGAGAATGTGAGCCACAATAGATCTCTTCTTTAAGTCGTGGTTTTCAGGTAGCACTTCCCGGAGAGGAGGAAAGTGACTAAGACAGTAACTAAATGAATGCAAAGGTGTAAAGATGGATGAAAGGTCAGACAAGTAATTCAAAAGATTGGTGCATGCAATGTTCAGAGACTTCAGAGAGGATAAAAACAGTGGAATGGATTAAGGAATGTAGTGAAGGATATAAAAGGACAATTCAACAAAGAGAAGAAAAAACACAAAAATTCTGGAAATGAAAAACACAGTAAGTTGAATCACAAAACTCAGGAAAAGATCTCACCAATAGACAGTGCCAAGCAAAAGACAGAATTTCAGGGCTTGAATATAAGGTTGTGGAGTTATTACACACAGACACTCATAAGGAAAACAAACCAAGAAATTAGGAACAAAACAGCCAAGAACTCTAGAAGATGGTAAAAGAGCAGACTTCTGAATTTTTGGTGAAGAAGTGGGTACTGAAGATCAGACTAATGGCATAAAATATCTATGTACTGAAATTATAAAAGAAAGTTTGCCAAATCTTCAGAAAGATGAAAACATCCAGGTACAAGAGGAATTTAGAATCCCAAACAGGACTGACCAGAAAAGAGCTTCCCCACGTCAGAGTTAAGGTGGCAAGAGGACAGGACAAGGAAAGAAAACCTAACGCTGCAAGGGAGAAACACAAAGTCACTTACAGAGGCAAATCCACCAGGATAACTTGTCTTCTCTGCACAATCCTAAAGGTGAGGAGGGTGTGGAATGTTGTATTTCAAGCCTGAAAGAAAATAACTGCCCACGTAGATTCCTAGCCTAACAAAGTCATGTTCAAAATTGAAGGAGAAATAAAGATTCTCCAAGATAAGCATAAACTAAAGAAAAGCAAGACCACTAGGCAAGCACGAACACTTAAAACAAAAAAAAATAGATATTCTGAAGAAAACCCAAACAGAAACATGGAAATGAAAAGCACAATAAGTCAAAAAAAAAAAAAACTCAGTTGAAATTCTCACTAATAGACAGGGCCAATCCGAACACACATGTACAGAAGATACTTAAAAGATCTTAAATATGGAAAAGAAAAACTGAAAATTAGGAAAGACTCAAACATTAGAAAAAATTGGCAGGAATTATTATATATCTTTTTGTAATAACTCTGAATGTAAATGGTCTTAATTCTCCAATAATAAGACACAAAGTGGAAGGTTTAAAAAATGAGATACAACTCTGTTGCCTGAAACTACAGACTACACATTCTTCCCAGCAGCTCATGAACATTCTTCAGAATAGAACATGTTAGCCCTGAAAGCAAGCCTTAATGAAGAAACAAAACAACCTGAAGTAATTTTTTGCATCTTACAGGATCATAGGGGAATGAAACTAGAGACAAGGGAAACCATGGAAATTATATAAACAGATTAAGCAATTCACTTTTGAATGATCAATAGTTCTTTGAAGAAGTCAAGAAGGAAACTTAAAAATCCCTAGATTCAAATGAAAATGGAAATACAGAATACCAGAATCTCTGGGATACATTAAAGGAACTTCTAAGGGGAAAGTTTATAGCTATGATTACCTACATCAACCAATCAGTGAGGTCTCAAAGAAAGAACTCAATGATGCAATTCGAGGTTTTAGAAAAACAAGAACAAACCAAAACCAAACCCAACAGAAGGAAAGAAATAATAAAGATCAGAGCTAAAATTAGTGTGACAGAGACTAAGAGAACAATACACAGGACCAGTGAAAGAAATAATTGGTTCTTGCTTTTCAAAAAAATAAACAAGATTAGTGAACCCTTAACCAAACCAACTAAAAGAAAGGGAGCAAAGACTCAAATCAACACAATTAGAGATGAAAGGGGGATGTTACAGTGGATGACACTGAAATCCAGATGATTGTTAGGGATGGTTTTGAAAATTTATATTCTAATAAAAAGGAGAATTGAGAAAAATGGATGCATTTCTAGATATATGCAAACTACAAAAATTTAAGAGAGATGGTATAAAAATATAAATGCATCAACAACAAGCAATGCAAGTGAAGCAGAAAAAGAAAGAAAGAAAGAAAAAAAGAAAGAAAGAATGAAAGAAAAAAGAAAGTCTTGCAATAAACAAAATCCCAGATGGATCTGTAGCTGAATTTTACTAGTCCTTTAAGGAAGAACTAACATCAATATTTCTCAAACCATTTCATAAAATAGAAAGGGAAAGAATGTTTCAAAACTCATTCTGCAAGGCCTGTAAGGACTTTTGCATCTAATACAAAAACCAGGCAAGGATTCACCAACAAAAAAGCAAACTATAGACCAATATCATTGGTGAACATAGATGCAAAACTCGTTAATGAAATACAAGCAAACTGATTTCAATCAAAAATACGTTAAATAAGATTTTGCACCATGATTAAGTGTAGTTCTAGGGATGCAGGGAGAGTTCAAGAACCATAGTACACCACATTCATAGAATCAGGGTTTAAAAAAATCACACAGTCATCCCAACTGATGCCTAAAAAGCCATCCACAAAATCCCACATGCCTTCATGATGAAGACCCTGAGTAACAGGTGCTAAAGGATGATTTCACAATATAGCGAAGACCACATCCAACAAAGCCATGACCGACATCATCTTGAAGGGAGAAAATCTGAAAGCATTTTTTTTTCTAAAATTAGGAACAGGGCAATGTCCATTCTCACTAGTCTTTTCCATGTAGTTCTTGAAGTTTTAACTAGAGCAATTAAGCAAGAGAAAGAAATAAAACGGATACACATAGAAAGTGAAGAAACAAAAGTATTTTTGCTTGCAGACAATGTACTCTTTTGTTTAGAAGACCCCCCCCCACCAAACTCCACAAAAACTTTTAAAGGTAATAAATGGATTTAGCAAAGTGTGATGTGCCACTTCTTGTACTGGAGCTCCCTGCTTTTCTGGCAGCCATGTGCACCGTATGCTTCGATCACAACTTGCAGCCCACTCCTTCGTATACACCAGAAGAAATTAACATTAGCATCCTACAGGGGCACTTGCACCCATGTTTACTATGGTGTGATTCACAGTAACCAAGCTATGGAACAGCTAAGGTGCTCATCGACAGATGAATGGATAAAGGAAAGGGAGTACTGTATATAAACACAGTAGAATATTGTTCAACCATAGAGAAAAATAAAATTTTGTCTTTTGCAAGAAAATGGGTGGATCTGATTATCATCACATGGACCTAAGTTAGCTAGACTCACAAACACAAAAATCACATGTTTTCCCCTGATACATGGGCTCTAAAAAGATGACATAAAAGTAGAAGGGAGACTGGTATTAGACAAGAAGAAGGGAGTAAAGGGGAGGATGTGGGTGTGCAAGGGCTTGCAATAGGGAGAATAGGTATGATCAAAATACATGCACAGGTATTGATAACCCCCAGATGAGAAGCTAGGGGGAAGGGCAGGCAGGGTGTGATGGGGGAGGTTGACAAAGACCAAACTGTGTTGCATGCAGGCGCACATCTGCCAAAACGAAGCCCTTTAATCTCTGTAACTAGTGTGCTCTAATAAAAATATGTGAAGTGAGAAAAATAAATCCATTTTGTACCTGGAGAGAGACCAGGCAAGGACAATGGCATCTGCCTCCCAAAATAAAAACAGCAAAGTGAAAAAAAATGATCACAGCTAAGAACAGAACCAGGGGCATCTCAATCCAGATGTATTCAATTTCAAAGTCTAGATCTTCCCACCACGTCATCAGTTTATAGGAAAATCATGGGAAAATGTTGAGTGAGCATGCGCTGTAAACCAGACACTGTCCTAGCATCAGGATCCCCGAGATTCCAGGGTCACATGGAGTCTGCTTTCATCCCAGAGGTAGCAACATACTTAAAAAGGAGCCATCAAGATAAACGGGATGATGGCATTCCAGGACAGGCTGACTTCTGAGAAAGGTAAGAATAACACAGAGTGATGAGGACGATGAGAAGGATGAGGACGGCCCTACCCAGGTCCCAGAGGTCCACTGACACCTGTGCCCCATACGCCTGACCACACAGCAGGAAGTTCCTGGTTCCACAGGCCCTGTCCCCCGCTGGTCCTGCAGCTCAGGCTTCCCAGCACTGGGGCTGGGCTGCTGTTGCAATGAGAGGATGGAGGCCCAGGTGCCCATGTTTCCAGGGCTGCGAGAGAAGCAGGGTCTGGAGCGAGCTGTGTGCAGTTGTGAACCGAGTCCTCTGGGTTCCAGGCAGAAGTGGGGGGATGGAGGGTGGGCTGGGAAGGTATGGGGGCTCCTGGATGCCCCAGGGTCCTGGTGCAGATGTGAAGTGTGGGCTGGAGCTCAGGTGTGAAGGAGACTGGACTTGTGATTTGGCATGATTTCAGTTTCATCAGGACTGCATAATAATACACATATGAAATGTATGTAATGACATTGAGTATGCTTGTGTGTGTGTGTATAAATTTTTTTTTTGAGATAGGGTCTCACTATGTTGTTCAGGCCGGTCTTGAATTCACTATGTAGCCCAAGCTGGCCTCCAATTAATGGCGCTCATCCTGCCTCAGCCAAGGGTTGGGATTACAGGTGTGGACCACCACACTCCTCTAATCCTGAGTATAGAGCAGGCAGCCTGGTAGAGGTCTCACTTCACGTCGTGTTAAACACATCAAGCATGTGCCACACTGAGTAGCTTTGCTGTAATAATTGTGACAGGTCTTTATTCTTTTATTTTTAGTAGAATTAGGCCACAAGAAACTTGATCCACTTAGAGTTGGCTATGATTTCTTGTGACTTACTATGTTTACCCAGAAACTCTTGTGAAGGAGGAAAAATAACCAATAACTGGTTCACAGCTTTCATTGCCCTGGCCACCTCTCGGGGACACAGTGGTCGCACGTGCACAGTGGCTGAAGAGCAGAATGCAGACCATTCGTGTCACCGCAGGAAGGCATGTGTGGTGGATGGCGCTGATCTGGTCCACACTGAGGCCCTGGAAGCTCGAGAAGGATGCTCTGTGCAGATTACAGTTCTGGTACAGGGAGAAATTCCGCTCCAATGGATTATGGAGGAAAGAGGAAGACAGGCTCTATGCAGGTTGCTTTGGAAGAAGATTTCCAAGCCAAGTACAAATAATAGAGAACTGAATGCAGAATGGAAAGAAGATTTGGTAGAAACACGAATAAAGGAGTGAGTGACAAAGCTGATATTAACTGTTTTTTTAAGGAAAGACTTTGGAAAGGAGGACTTTTGGTAAGTGTAAATGTAAGGGACAGTTTAATCAGGGATGAGGAAATTGACTTTAGGTATCTGCCTGCTGTCTGGGAGGAAGAGGCAGATCTCCAGGATAATGCGGAGGAAATTGCAGTGGACCTGGCCGGGGACTAAGGGCGATAAGGCCAAAGAGAAAGGGAGGAGGATGCCCGGGCTCAGTCTCGTGAGAGCCGTCCGGCTGCGGGGCTGGAGAAACCCCGGGTGGAAACGGAGCTGTCAGTGTTTATCCTTCTCCACCAGCAGGGTGGTCAGAGGTGTTGCCATCAAAAACAGGAAGGAAGAAGGGGCTGGACAGGGCCAGGGGTCAGGCGACAAATCATTCACACACAAAATGAAGGCTGGAGGCCTGAAACACATGTTTTTGTTTTGTTTTGCCTTTTCAGGCAGGAAGAAAATAACCAGAATCCTTGTTTGAAGGAGGCTCTGCTCAGGGGGAGAAAGAAAAGGTTATGACACAAGGAAGGCAGAATAAAGAGGAGGGATGGAGACTGAGCCGACGTGGTCGAGCTTCCCTGACTCCAGTGGAACCATTACAAGTCACAGCCCTTCTTTTGTGGAGACATGGTTCAGCTGCTCAGCTCTGTTTCTGTTTCTGCTGGGTGAACGGAGAATGGGGCATAACTCAGATTTCAGAGTGTAGAAGATACACCAAGGGAGAACGGTTAGTTACCTCCAGGCAGAACTTCAGAGAAGAAGAGAAGTGAGTCAGCCTGTCAGCTTTCTTTTTCTTTTTTACTTTGAGACAGCCTCAGCAAATTGATCTTCCTGTCTCAGCCTCCTGAGTACACTAACAACTTTACTACGTACCTTCTGTCCCATCCACACAGAAAGTCCCAGATATAGAATTGTGTTTTATGGCTCAGTGTGCAGCATATTTCTCATCACCTGGCATATTCTCTCTACTTCCTGTTTTATAAGCTCTTACTCATTCAAGATCCACTTCAAACTTCACATTGTCTGTGAAGGTCTGCATTGCCCTGAGGCTAATTACCAATCAGGTCCAGCTGCTATAACCAAGTATCATGGACTGGGTAGTTTATTAACAATCCGAATGTATTTCTCGAAGTTCTGGAGGCTGGAAGTCTGAGACCCAGGGACCCACTTGTCGGACTCTGCTGACTGACTTCTTGTTGGACTTCACAGGTGGAAAGAGGGAAGAGAACCCTCTGAGGTTGTTTTCTAAAGACGCTAATCCCATTCCTGTGGGCCGCACCCAGCTCACCTCGCCTTACTGTGCTGTCATAGTGGTGATTGGCATTTTAACACAGTAAGTCTTGAGAGAAGCAAACGTTCTATTTCTAACCCCCACCATCCCCTACTCTGAGGACCAAGATGTTCTTATGAACCTCTGCCGGCATGTTCATCACTCTGTCCTGTTACTAATTCTTTATGTATTTTCTTCATTTGTAGTTTTTGAGCTTACTGAGACAAAGGATCCTGCCTTAATAATTTCTGTGGTTGGATCATCCCAAATATTTTAATATCAAACATTGACTTATAACACAGGTGAGGAGAGATGTAGCTGTACTTTATAAATTTGTATTTTAATGAGTATAGGACTGTAGTTCATCACATTCCTGGGGGGAGCTGATGCATGTGTATAACACATAATTCCTTTTTCATTCTCTTCGTCTCCCATCTCTTCCTCCTCCATCTCTTGGTGCCTTTTCCATTTGCAAAAGGTCTGTCTCCTGGTTTCCTATTATCCATCTTTTATTTTGGTCTTTAGCTTATGTATACTTTGAATTTCTGACAAAGGCGTCACCCTGTGCTGCGGAAGCTTGTCTGTCTGCATTATTTCACTCAACATCATGGCCTCCACAGATGCTGCTGGGTGCTTGGGTCCAGTGAATGGGAAAGGAGCTGCGGGGTGAATTCAGGGCAAAGGAGGGAGGTGGAACTGCAGTGCGATGCCTTTAAAGATTTAGCCCTAAGGTTTCCATTTGTAAGCAGTGGTTAGCAATCACAGTCAGTAGCTCAGCTGCTGAGGTCCGCGTGGAGGTGTCCCCTCCTCCCAGGAAGCAGCGCCCTTCTGATTTGTTCTTGGAGCAGGCACCCAGAGGTGGGGACACAGCCAGTTCTCCCAATGAGGACCCTGTGTGGAAGGGTCTCAGGTTGGACTTGAACCCACAGTTTAAAGTAGCTGTGGGTTTCACAGATGACCCAAGGATTGAGTGAATGGGGAAAAATACTCATGATTTGTTATTTTAAAAATGAGTGCCAAATAAGTGCTCGTAATCTGATCGGAGTATTTCTTCCGATGCAGCTTAGATGTGTCCTACATCACTGATCCTTACAATGTGCTTTCTAGTACATGGACTCCATGGAGTGTTAATAAGTGCTGTATTTCTCAAATGATTTCATTGTCCACTTTGGGGAAGGTAGTTTTAAGAAGAATCAAAACATTTTTTAACCCTTGATAGTGCATTTCAAAAAATAAAAATTGAAGGAAAAAAAGGCTCAAGTCCCCAAGAAATGTATGTGGTCTAAACTGCCCTAAAATTAGTCTCTTCTTTTTCTTGCTTGCTGTTAAAATATATCCAGAGGTACCGCGCTTGCTGAACCTTTCAGGGTGCAGCGCTACATAAACAGCTTCATGAGGACTCTGCCTGACGGGCACAGCCCGCAGGTCGGCGGTTGGGGTATTTCCTCTCCGGCTCATGCGCACATGCAGCCTGCAGCCTCTCGCTTCCTTTGCCAGCTGAGAGTGGATGTGGTTCAAAGGACATCGACTTAAAAAGTGTCTCAGCATCACGAAATGGCAACTTTTGGACATTGTTTTGCTTTTTTCTTTTAAATCAGGAAAACAGCCAGGCTTGGTGGAGAACACCTGCAATCCCGGCACTCAGGAGGCAGAGGTAGGAGGATTATAAATTCAAGGGTAGCCTGGGCTAGATAGTGAGATCTGGCATCAAAATACAATAAAATTTAAATACAAAACCAGGGGAAAATAGAAAAGCAAATGCCACTGTAATGTATACTCAAATGACTGCCAACTTAAGAGACAACTTTTTAGAATGCTCAGGTCAGGGGAGTGGGAAGAGAGAGAATTATGTAAATGAGAGGCAAATAATCAATCTATCTTCCTTGTTTCTTTGTTCTAGTGTGGAAGAAAAATTGACACATTTTCCTTCCCTAAGCTGGACACCCACATGTGTGTCAACTGAAAGGTTGCTTTCACAATAAACAGAAGGAGGTGGGAATGAGAACAGAGAGAAAGAGGAAGTGTTTGTGAGGCCAAACCACCGTGAGCCTGCTAAAGGTCTGAAGGTGTCTGGTTGGCTTGGGTCTTCACTTTAGTAGAAATGGAAATTAAAATTAAGGCACACATTTATAGGGGAAAGAAAGTGTTGGTTGGAAAGAGAAGAGAAGAGTACAGGAAAGGAGTAGAGCTCAGGAAGTGGGTGGGGGTGCTCTCTGATTCGGGGTTCAGCCTGGCCCCCGTGGGTCAGCTGGGAGCCTGGGTGCAGCTGGTCACTGTCTCAGTCCTGGTGTCGCAGGTCTGGGCTCCTCGTGGCTGAGGGCAGGACCACGGTTTCGATAGTTGACCGGCCCTGGGAGCCCTCCGATCTTGAACGGGGCTAGAACATGCAGATTCAGGGCTCGTCTGGCCATCTTTCAGACCCACACTCCCTAGAGGACGATGTCTCCGTGCAGAGCTGAGGAGGGACTGGCCAGAGTTTATGGTAGCAAAGGTCGTGGAATGAAAAGTGAAGCTTTGCTCTGCTAGAGCTCACCTCCGGGGCATCCGTGTGCCCCACTGAAGTCATGGCCCGTAGCAGAAAGAGCTTTAAAAACCCCTGGATGTCCCAGGAGAAAACACAGAGCATGCTTTTCAAAAGCTATCTTCTTCTCCTGCCCCATGGTGGCCCCTGTCCACGTCACACACATCTCCAGAAGTGAAATGCTTTTAGAGCAACGATCACAAAGGACACTGTGTTTCACCATTGCTGCAGGGCCGCCCGGTGAAACTAACCAAACCAAACTAAACCACAGCAACCAAGATAAGAACAAAGTACAAAACAAAAAAATTTTTTTCCTCATCAAATATCTTGTGACAATTTATACTTTTCTATTTCTGGCTGCTGGGGGATCTTTATTTTTTTTTTCCTTGGCAGGAAATGAGTCTGGCCCCTTAGTCAAAGGGGGCATATTTACACAGTTCCTCACCATGCGACCAAGAAATCCAGTGTAGAAAAAAAAGGGGTTGAAAAAGGAGGGGGAAAAATCGCAACTTTCTTAAGTTTTCTTCTGCTTCCCTAGAGAGTCATGTGAGAGCCAGTCTCCTGTCTCTCTCTGCAGGAGCGTCTGGTTCTTCCATGCCTGCCTGTTGCTGAAAACTGAAGATGGTGACCAGTGAGCTGCGACTTTCTCCCAGGCCTGGGGCCCCGAGGACCGGCGGGACTGGCTGAATTTCTGGTGTGGGCGAGGGTTGTGCAGCATTTTGAGCTCAGCACCTAGCCACACTCCGGGCTCTTCCTGTCCTCTGGTCTGTGAGTCAGGCAGGAGTGACACAGACTCTGTGATCTCTCTCCTGGGTGACAGTGATGTGGCCAGGTGGGAGGGGGCTGTCACTTCAGATCCTAGGGCAACATGAGCAGCTGTAGCCGCTGCCTGCACAGGGAAAGTGGGATGGAGGCTGGGGTGCCCGCGCCCGCAGGGCTGCCGGGGACGCACTGGCTAGCTCCAGTCGCTTTGCAAACTCGGGCCATAATGTGATGACTCTTTGGGCGCTGGGCACCGCGGTCTAAACCCGCCTTGAGGTTCGCACGTTGTTACTGAGGAGTTCCAGGAGCCCGTGTGATAAGCGGGGAGACCTCCCAGCGCCCAGCGCCCCACCTCTTCCAGCCCTGTGTGTTCCCTCCGGAGTGCGCTTTCCTCGGTCAGAGCGGGGCCTGGTGACTGACACCTGGGGCTGAGGAGTCAGCAGCGAGGATCAGTTGCCCTGGACGGACCTGACCTGGAAGGCTCACGGGACCCGAGGTGCGGACTCGGACGGTGGCGGTCTCTGCGGGTTTGCCCGCAGGGATCGTTCTGTTCTCAGGGGTGACTCATCCTCCTTCTCTGCAGAGCACCCAGACACCGTGACCTCCTGATCCCGCACTCGCCCCACTCGGCTGCTGTCATCACTCTGAGCCTGTGAGCTGTAAGCGCGCGGATTTAAGGTTGCATCCCGGCGGGCGAGGTGTGCGGCAGTGATTCTCCCTTGGTCTTTTGACAGAGAATTTCTGACCACCCCCCCCACCTAGCAGGTGTTGGGGACATTTTCTGGAGCTTAACTGAGTTGTTTGATCAACTCATAAGGGTTTCCGTGGTGCAAGAGCAAAGGCAGGAGACACCACAGTCCTCATGGGTCACACTCTCACCGCGGGAGATTTTCCTCACTGAGGCCACGGCGGCACTGGTGAGCAGGGCTGCTGTGTGTCACGACCTCCCTGTGTCTCTGGCACACACACGACATGCGGCAGGGCGAGCGGCACGTTCAGGGAGGGAAGCGTGGATGAATAAGCCAGAAAATAAACACAATGGAGACTTTCAGGAGGAGCTTTTGAAGAAACAGAATTCTTGGTGATTATTTCTTTTAATCATGTCTTCTTTCTTCATTTTAATAGCGTACATACACGTATGCTGTGTGTCCTAGAGACACTAGCTACAGTCTCTGTTCTCCAGCTGATTCCATCCTAGGCACTGTTTTAAGACTGGCTTCTGGTCTTCAGGGCATCTACTGTCAGAAGCCTGGCTTTGTCTCCAGGAAGAGCTCTGGTGTGCTGGCCGCCACATCAGCGATCACGCACCATGAGCCCGTTTTCATGTTCCCCTTCCAGCTCTAAGGCCTTGTCCCTATGAGTTCTGTAAAGCTGTGTGCCCAGGGACCTGCCTGCTTCACCTGGGCCCCACTTCACGCTGCACCTGCAGCTACAACCTTGGTGGACACCTCTATGGTGAGCATCGGAAACAGATTTGAAAAGAATCATCACAGGAAATATCAATGAAATAAAGGTTTGGCATGAGCAGAGCCTTTGATGTGGTCCTCACGAAGGAAGCGATGGTCCGTGAAGTAGGGAGGTTTGGTGGGGACCGATGAGCCTCATCTTCTGTACTGGTCTAATTGGTCTAATTGGTCAGCCGATTAGATGGTTGCTTTAGAAATGTATCTCTTGTGGTATGAATGATACTCAGTAGTAAAATGATGGGGCCCGCAACCAGACTTCTGGGTTAGAGTCCAGCCTCTAACTTACACATAATGACTCTGGGGCAAGTTACTACAACTCTCTGGACCTCAGTTTCTCAACTGTAAAATGGAGAGAATAAAAGTACATTCCCTATAAAGTTATTGTGAAGTTTAATGAAACTATGGTTACAACACAACCTGGTATATATTATGTTAGCTAAATAAATAATATGGAGTAGAACGGCTTGAGGCAAAGCTCAGATAGAAGGATTTCCACTGGACTAGGTGAGGATCAGAGCTGTGACTTCTAGCCATTTTATTCAATTTCATTTATTATTATTATTATTATTCTCTTTTTGAGACAGGGTCCCACTATGAATTTCAGGCTGATCTCAAGCTCACTTTGTAGCCTAGGCTGGTCTCAAATTTGCAATGATCCTCCTGCCTCAGCCTCCCTAGTGCTGGCAATACAGGTGTGTACCACCTTTCCTGGCTTCTAGTCATTTTAGCAGATCACTGTATTTCCAAAGGATATTTCTTTGGTCAAAAATATAGAAGAATCTGACTAAAATAACAGTATTTCTTGAAACATAGATGACCCTGACATAACCAGTGAGTGGGAATAAATATGCAAAGACATAAGGGAGTAGACAAGTCAGATCTAGGTGCTGTACTTGTGTTTGGGGTGAGGAGAGATGGAGAAATCAAACTTCAAGGTGAGCGTGCAAAGAAAGCTGAAATGAAGTTATCCGTGCAAAGCTAGAGGAAAAAAATTGCTGCTCAGGTATGAAAACAAAACTAGAAAATCTGCGTGTACTGATACAGGTGATGGGAAAAGAATATTTTTATTCCAAAATGTTCCACACATGAAAAGGAATGTAATCGTTCTGAACAGCCCAGCTAACCATTCTATGTATAAGAAACACATTTGAAAATCCAATGTTATAAATAGAGTTGAAGAGAACTAGATGAAAAAAGATATACTGGTGTGTGTGTGTGTGTGTGTGTGTGTGTGTCTTGGAAGGACTAGCAATTGAACCTAGGGTGTTCACCCTGAAATATATCCACCTTCTTGTATTTTTAAATTTTGAGACAAGATCTTGCTAAGTCACTGAGTTGCCCTGGCAGGGCTCAAACTTGGCATCCTCCTGCCTCAGCTTCCCAGAAGGCTAGGATTACAGATGTGTGCAGCCATGCCCAACATACCATGCCATTGTCAGTTAACAATGAAGGGGTCACCTAGCAATGCCTGACAAAGTGGACTTCAGAGCAATTAAAATTACTTGAGAAGAAAAAATATTACATCATGATAGAAGGACTAAACCAGTAGGGTTTTATGGAAACCACAAAATATACACAATGGAAAATAAAGACATGAAGCAAAAACTGAGAGAGTTGAAAAGAGAAGTAGAAAAATACAAAATTATACTTATGAAGAATATACAAGACAAGTAATATAACAAAGCAACAGATCTAATGGTTGTACAATAACATCCACCTTACAAAGGAATGCAATTTTAAAAAGCTCCCTGGAAAAGCAGCCAAGATATAGTACATGGCAGGTCACAAATCACAAAGTTGAAGTCGTGTAGAGTGACTGTCTGACTACAGTGAAATCAAGCTAGAAATAAATAGCAGAAAGATAATGGGGACTTTTGCAAACAAGTATTAACAAAATAATCCTAAATAATACTCTTCTAAATATTTATGGGTAAAGAAAGTAAAAAAGACAATGTATGAAAATTAATATACAAAATAACAAAATATGTATCTTATGGAATTAAATGCTTACGTGAGAAATGCAATGTTTTCAAATCAGTAATTTTTTTTTACCTCAAGGAAAGTAGAAAATGAAAATCAAAATAAACCCAAAGCAATGAGAAAGAAGGGAATAAAGAACAGAAGTTACTGACATTAACAATAGGAAAGTAATGGGGAAATTAATGAAAAAATTGTTATTTTAAAAATCAATAAGTTCAGTAAACCACTAATAAGACTAGTAAAGAAAACACATGATGAAAATAGCCAGTAAAAAGTAGAAATCACCAGTATCAGGAATAAAACAGGAGCTTTATGCTCTAGTTGTTGAAAGGATAATAAGCGTATCTTACAAACAATATTATTATAGTAAACTTGACAGTGGGATGAAGTCGATCAATTCTGTTTAAAGCTCAAACCATCACACCTCAACCATGGGGGAAAAATATAGCTAATATGAATAATCCTGTGGTTCTCTGGGCCCAAACGGTTTTACTGATGAATTCTGTCAGGCACTTAGAGGAGAGTTAGCATTAGTTTCAGACAATCTCTTTTAGAAAAGGAGGGAATTTATTCCACAGTTTACATGGAAAGGCCCAGGATGTACAATAGCACAATCTTTACAAGAGTAAGTATGAGGAGATCACTCAACCTAATGACAAGGTTTGAAAAATACAATAGACTAGAAAAACCAGAAATCGACTCAAGCATGTGCTCAACTGGTTTTTGACAAACTTGCAAAGCAATTCGTGGTAGGACAGATTTATGAGCAAGGGTATCAATGGTGTGTTGGAGCAACTGAACTTTCATAAGTTAAAGAATGAATTTCTTACATTTCTTAATGCATCCAGCTCAAAATTTTTAAAAAATGTAAAAGATAAAACTGTATGACTAAGTATATGCATATAAGTGAATACTATTTTAGATACTCTTGGGAATGAATATAACTGGGGAAATGCCAATGAACTGTTTTATAATATTACTATCCTGGTTGTGATGTTATATTATCATTTTGCAAAATGCTATTTTTGAGAGAAGCCAAGTTAAGTGTACCCAAGTCCTATTTGCCTTATTTCTTATAATGACATGTGAACCAATAATTTAGCTCTATAAAAATTTTAATTAAAGAATTTGTTAACTGGCAAATCCAACAAGGTTTGGCAGAGAAAAATGAGAAGCTGCTATGTAGAAATGCTTCCAGGAAATAGAGCCATGGAGACTCTCAGTTCATGGAAACGACACTGTCTGGGTATTTCTCAGCTGCTACAACAAAACACCTGTGCTGAGTGCCTAAGCACAAAGAACAGAACTTTAGTGTCACAGTTCTGGAGGCCAGGAAGTCCAAGATTGGCAAACTGACAGACTGGGTGTCTAGCGAGGCCCTGTTCACGGTTCTGAGGTGCTGTCTTCGGACAGCACCCTCTCCTGAGGGCCGAGGGAGGAAGCTCGCTGGGCCTCCCCTGTGCAACCGCTGATTGGCTCTGTGAAGTTCGTGGTTGCTACATCAGGCCACTCGAGAAAGTGAGGTGCAGCCAGAAAATGTCAGCAGATGCAAGAATCAGAAGACTCATACCTACCAATCTGAGGACACATGGAAAAAAAAAATCTTTACATTTGGCCTGTTTACAATTTTCTAAGAAATTCTGGAAGGAAAAGAATAAAGAATAATATCTTGGGAAAATATCAAGAAGACTGACAAAAGAAGCAACTGAAAGCATAGACATGAAAGTATATTGAATAAAATGAATTTTTTCAACACATTCAAACAGCAGAGTAGATGTGATTCAAGAGGATTAGAAGAGATAGGAGAAAATTGACCCAGAATACTATGGAAAGATAAGGAGTTGGGAAATACAAATGAATGGTAAAGAGATGACAAAGGCTGAAATTAAGGAACAGATAGTAGAGGGTAGGCTCAAGACACTGGTAGAGCCTGCTGGGTTTGGTTGTGGAAAGGATGTGGGAATTCTGAGAGGGGAATGGCAATGAGTCTCGAGTCACTATCTTAGAACAAAGTTGGATCTTGAGACATTTACCGAATACTGAAGTGTGATACTTATTCCATTTTATGAACTCATGGTCTCAGGAGCAAGAGACAAGATGAAATGAACTTGTTTTCTAGAAAAGCAAATTGAAATTCAGAGGTGTGGTGGAAACTTCCCTAAAGTAGAGGAGTAGAAGTTTGCACCTACAGTTCAGAAAGATTAGCTGGCAGACAGCTTACTCAAGATGAGTGTGGAGTAGAGGAAGAGTAAGATTAAGAGTTAAAAGCATTTGTTTTTGTCCGAACTCTTAGAGAACTGTATGATAAAATGCATTCAATGCTTTAGGTACATGTAGCTCTTGATAGAGAGCAACAAGTGAACATTTTACCCTAGGAAGTAGCTCATTAAGAAGAAATTATTGTTAGGGAATCAATGAAATAAGTTAGCTGTCTTTGAGTCACTGTTATTCTATAGAACAAAGAGCATGGCAATAGAGTTGACGGTAGCTTTGAGGGAGATGTTAACTGCTCAGTGTAATTTCCTTTCTGGCTAGTTCATACAAGATGAGTATTTTTGCAAACATTGTGTATTGATTTTTAACATATAATGAATGAAGGGGTCACAATAATGCATATATTAATGTACCACTCATTGATAAATCTATGATCTATTATTTGTGTACTTCTATTTGATAGGTTTTCTGCTTTCTAGGACAAATTATAATAATGGTATAGGAACCTCTGACTTGAGGAAAAGGTTTGGAGAATGTGGTGTTTCAATTAGTCCAAGTAGCAGAATTGCTCCATAGACACAATCAATTTGTTTCCCAATTTGTTCAGATTTATTGAGCGTTCAAAACATATTGTTAAGCATGTTTAAGCAAACTTATTTCAGAAGATATTTGAGCAGTAAAGAGCAGTGCTTAAGAATTTTGGCTTTTGTGGTCAAATACATTTGCTCTGTTGAGTTTTGAGACAATTAAGTAGACTCTCCATGTCTACATAAATAAAAAGTCTACATGAAGTGACCTGCTTCAAAGGGTTATGAAGTGTCTTAGTTACTTTTCGCTCGTTGCCGAGACAAAATACCTGACGCCCAAAATTAGGGAAGGAAAGGTTTATTCTTACAGTTTCTCGGGAGTTTCAGTTTACACTTAGCTGGCTCCAAGTCAGCACGGGGTGATGGGGCTGCCATTCATGGTGGCTGCAAGCTGCAAGGCACGCTGGCGAGAGAGAGAGCGGAAGGGGAAGACCCACTTTCCCTTACACTGTATCTCAGCTCCACCCCTGGGTGTGTACCAATCCCAGTGACAGACAACAAACTGAACACAAGCACTAGACTCAGCCCCATCAAAAGTATGAGGACTTGGGGGTACATAGTATTACCCAATACATGAAGTAACTCAAATCTAGGGCGTAACAGGACTAATAGACAGCTATTTAGTGCTTACAATGTGTGAGGCTTTGTAAGAATTTGGTATTTTATTGATTCTCTCATTATAAAATCAACTCTCAATTCTGTTAATGAGGAAGCTTTGATATAGAAATCCTCTGATTAATAGTTTTGTGTTTGTGACTGGTATTAAAACCCAAACTTGAATAACAAGCATTGCCTAAAGTCAGAACAGAAGAAAGCCAAGCATACTTAGCATCTGCGTTATACGCATTGTGTGAGGAGCCTGCTTCTGTTATCCCCAGAATTCAGCATGCCCCAAAGCCATGTAAGGTGCTAGTTATCCTCACCTCAGAGTGGACATAAGCAAAACACTGTTTCAAGAGCCCCACAGAGAGTGACAGAATGCCCCAGTCCTCTATTTTTAGAAAATGTGATAAACCATGTTGCTATTGATTGAGTGGAGATTAAATTTTTCTTCTTTCAATGCTTCAGTTGGTTTAACTGACTAAAACAATCTATGCCGCAAATTCTTTTACCTCTGTTATATATACAACTATGCTGGAGATAAGTAATGAAGTAATTATGGTTTGCCCAATATCTGGGTGACTGTGACAAATTACTGATATGTAGATTAGGAGGTCTGAAGTGATGAAATCCTAGTTAGATGTTAGGTGGAGTAGCTACAGATAGAATTATTAGCAAATGTAACAGCAACGATTCAGACCCTGAGCACAGAGGATAACAGACTCGTTCTGATGAGAATTGTAGACTGTGACCATTTGGATAGCCTTAGGATCTGTCCCTAAATCTTAGCAATAAAAACTAGGTTTCAAGAAAGATGTACCAGAAGGAGAAATGACTCCATTCCCTGCAAATTTTCAAATATTTTATACATGAAAAATAACAAACAGCAAATGCTAGGAAACTGTATAAAGATGATGTATTTAGATATGTGCACTTTAAAAAATAAGTGGGTATTGAAAGAAAGCATTTTATGTCAATAGCTTAAAGGAGTTTATAGAGAATTTGAAACAGAAGATAAAATCCCATATTTAAATAACCAGATGCTGTCTTTCTGGGTTTATTATGTACTTCAGGTGTTTTTAGCTTAGAGTTTGCAAACCAAAAATGTGCAAAAATTTTTGCCTGAGGTCTGGAACTGAATTTCAATCTTAGCACTCCCTCTTCTGTTTATTGGTAGGTAAGGCATCCTCATCAATGAATCCAAAACATGGGACAGAATTTCTACTTTCACAGTTTTACGACTGATCTTATGAAATGTGACTGAAAATAACCAAACTTAACACTGCTTAACAAGTTCACCTGATGTACAGTATGTGATGAACCAAAATCATTTGCATACACTGGAAGTCTCTTAAGATGTTTCCATCTGGAGGCAAGACATATCTTCTAATCTTAGGGATCAAAGGAGACAACCATAAGGAAAGAAGAAAGAAGAAAATGGCATTGTTAGGAAGGCAGCACACATCACATGATGTCCTAGGTATTCTTCAGCCATGGTCTCAAAGTGTTCAGTGACTGCAGATTTGGCAGGTGAGGCAATCAAGGTGCCAAGAGTGTGAGTGATTTTCACAAGAGCATGCAAGGGACAGAGCCAGGCATCAAGCCCTTCTGATGCCATCTCCTGTCCCTGCCTGTGTGAAAAATGTTAGAGCCAAGAAACAAAAAGAAGGATGTCAGGAAAGAGTGTATGGGTCATCTATTCAATTACTGTTAAACAAGTATGGTTCGATTTATGCACTGCAGAGTACATATTGTTGAAATAGTGGATATTTATAATATTTTAATGGGCAGTCAGAGTTATAACTACCATTAGGCATTAGACCATCTCTTCATTACATCATTATATGCACTAGAGATTGTGTTCCAATCCTTTTTTATAAAGGATGGAAAGAAACAGATGGATGCTGATTTTTATATAGCGCTGACTATATGAAGGGTTTTATGTATTTTTAAAATTAAATGCAACAACTGCCTTAGGTCAGGTGTTGACTGCTTCTTCCTTTTTGAAAAACTTGATAGACTTTAGAGTCAAAAGAAGATTT
Source organism: Dasyprocta punctata (assembly GCA_004363535.1). Classification (NCBI taxonomy): domain Eukaryota; kingdom Metazoa; phylum Chordata; class Mammalia; order Rodentia; family Dasyproctidae; genus Dasyprocta; species Dasyprocta punctata. The sequence continues at coordinate 41,167 of RJWM01000988.1, forward strand.
AGATTTGCAGCACAGTTTCAGAGAAGGTGAGGTAGTTTTTTTTTTTTTTTTTGCAGCACCAGGGATTGAACTCACAACATTGCGCTTGCCAGGGCAGGTACTTAAGGCACTGAGCCAAACTCCCAGCCCTGGTTTTTTGAGGCAGGGTCGCACTATGTAGCTCAGGCCGGCCTCGAACTCACAACGCTCCGCCTACCTCAGCCTCCCGAGTGCTGGGATTAAAGGCGTGCACCACCACGCCCAGCTTGGGTGAGGTAGTTTCTATGTCCAGCTGTTTCACAGGTGCACAATCTCATCCTATCAGTGTCTCCACCAACACGGTGAACTGGTTACCATCAGTGAACTCACACTGACACCTCGCTATCATCCAGAGCCCACAGTTAACATATTCTCTGGGTTCTGTGCAGTCTATTACAAGTTTGGATAAATTCTATGACACACACACCCACCATTACTGGATGCTATGGAGTAGATCCCCTGACCTAAAACTTGAACATACTTCACTTCTTGCCTTCCTTGTCCCTAACACCTGGCAATGATTCATCTTTTTACTGTCTGCCTGACTTTGTATGTTATCCATTTGGGATTACAGAGTATCTAGCCACTTTAGACTGGTTTCTTTCACTTAACCGTAGACATTGAAATTGCCAGATACTTTTATGATTTGAGGCTCACTTATTTTTAATGCTGAATAATATTCCATTGTCTGGATGTAACACAATTTGTTTAGCCATTCACCTACTGAAGGAGATTTTATTTGCTTTCAAGTTTTGGCAATTATAAATAACATTGCAAGGAGCGCAGTTGCTGGGTAGTATGCAGTTTTCTGAGAAACTTTCAAGCTGTCTTCCAAAGTGGCTCTGCCATCCTGGGCTCCCTCCAGCAATGCACGGCAGTGCCTTTGCTCCCCGTCCTTAGGCTGACCATCTAGGCACTGAGTTTTAATGATCCCCATGTGATGGTCACACATCCTAACTTCTCCAATAGTCTGTTTATTTCTGCTGTTCCTGTGCGATTATTAAATAGTCACCCCTGCATTACTATTTAAAGTATCCCAATTAGACAATGTCTTAAATGGCCTTCCAGTCATTCCTGTTTTGTACCCAAGAAGTTGAACAACTTTCTCATGCTGAGTAGTTTGTACTGTACCGCCTGTACTGGACCCGGGAGAAGACGCTGCCTGACACTGACACTGACCTTCTTCCCTCCATGCCAAGGTTATGCCTGCCTGCAGCACCCTCGGAATTTCTTCAGGACATCTTGGACTCTCTCTTGCCCATTAAGAGACATGATTTACTGCTTATCTTCCAGACATTACAGGATAAATCATATCTGTGATTAAACTTTCCACATAAAGTATAATTCCATTTTCAAAATGAACATGGATCTGGCTCATGCAATGCCTCATGAATGCTAACGGCTCCTTAAATGGCTGCCATGTGGTGGCTTTGTAGATTGATAGCCATGTAATGCTTGGCTAGGTCCCATCGAAAGGCGCTGACGCTGCTGAAGAGCTGTATTGTCTTAGCTTAATATTCTGTCCTTTCTGCAGGGCTCTGGGAGGTCGAAGTTTTGATCTTGTTGAATAACAATTTTACTAATGAATTCCTGGCAAAACTGTGTCACGGTCAGAGAAGAGACACCCTTTCAATGGTAGCATCATGTATACAACCTTGAGATTCACCTCCGTGAAAACTGTCCACAGGAGAAACAAGCTACTTGCACAGAGTGACCAGTAGTGTTGGGGTGGATTGCTGCTGAGATGGAAAATGCACAGCAAGGGGTTCCCAGGGGGAAAGACTTCTACGGAGGCAGCTTAGGGGAATGCCAGGAGGCATGATGTTCAAGGGAAGTGTTTCACCTCCATTTGTAAATGGATGGTTATGGGTAGTAGACAGCAGCTAGGAAGATGCCATGCTTGATCAAACTAATTAATTTCATTGTGACTTAACATATGTCTTTGCCCAGGAGTATTTCAATTTTAAAAGGTGACATGGTAGACAGAAATGTCTGCATTAGTTGACGGTCTAGACAAGGACACATATTTTAGATATACATAGCTCTGCCTGGAAAGTCTTATGGTGGAGGGGGAGGCGGTTTGCCCTGGTGACTGGCAATGCCTCCACAAGGCAGCGCTCAGGACCTGTGTGGGGAAGGGAAAGGAGCATGTGAGTGATGTTTGCAAAATCATTCTCTTCCTGGTCTTGTTCCTGATTTTAAAAAGCCCATATGGATATAGCTCAGTGATGCAGCACCTGCCTGGCAAGTGTGATGTCATGAGTTCAATCTCCAATACAAGAAAAAAAAAAGCACCCATATATGTGTGTGTGTGTGTGTGTGTGTGTGTGTATCTTGGCTTAAAATAACATATATGTCATGTATGTCATCAACTATCTCATTTTGTGTCTTTTATGTGATGAGAAAAGGACAATTTGTGGATAGTGAGGGAGAAAGAGAGAGAAATATTTCAAATCTTTACTTTGTACATAGAAAAACCAACCTGAAATCTCACAGAAGCATTTCCACAAAGTCATGAGCTGAGAACCTGTCCAATGTTTACAAAGCAATGTTTACAAAAATCAACCGGAAGAATTTCTTCCTGTAGTCTCCGCATCTTTTCTTTCATCTGGCGTTGTTAAAGGGTCCCGAAGTACCTCCCACCACACATTACCAAAATCTTTTCTTTTCCGAGTTAACATGCTCTTGTTTCTAGCCTCTTAAAAGCCCATAATCAGGTGAATTGTTTATGCTGCAATTAAGTGAAGACTGCTTCCTGCTGGGGGCACCCTGGGGTGTTGCCATGGCAATGGCAGGCTCTCTCACTCAGCAGTAGGAGTTTTGGCCACACTACTGAAATGAGCAGAAAGAAAAGGCAAGTTAAGATTTTGTTTAACAGGATCCAAAATGGCTTCTTTCATACTTATGCCTTGCGTATGGAACAGACAGACACATTCTTTAAAGAGTTTATTGTGTGTGCATGTAAAACTTTAAAAAAACCCAACCAGTTACAGTTACATTAAAGTGACCTGATGTGTATAGTCATTTAGTAGCATGGAGACTAGGAATATGAAGATTTTTGTTGCTATTTGTTGTCAGAGACAATAGTACCTACTGCTTGCTTATACTGGTTTTAAGAAAATTAAATTTCATAATGTATGCAAAACTCTCAGCATGGCATGGATGCTGTAGTAGCAGATTCATAAAGACACCTGCCGGAGATTCCTATTCCCCCAGTGTTCACCCCAGTACTAACCCAGATGTCACCCTGAAGGTGCTCTACAGATGGGATCAAGGTTCCCAGTCCACTAAGTTTAAGATGGAGAGCTTGCCCAGGTTTATCCAGGTGGCTTCCCTTTGGATAGGTGAGTCCTTCAAAGCAACAGTGGAAGGTAGAGAGATTGGTCAGAGGATGTAGTGGGAGGGGAAGTGAAGGAGAGCCGAAGCCTGGAAAAGACTTAATCCAATGTTGCTGCGAGCCAAAGAACAGAGGCAGCCTCAAGGAGCTGGGGGTGACCCCTGGCCAACAGCTCACAGCAGAACAGGTGGCCCAGTCCAGCAGCTGCACAGCACCAGATTCTGCCTGCAACCTAAGTGAGCAGAGGAGCAGGTTCATCTCCAGAACCTCCAGAAATGAATGCAGTCTCTCCAGTGCCTTGCTGGGAGCCAAATGGGACCCAAAGAACTGTCTCACCTAGACGATTTTTGACTAACAGGTCTGGGAAATACTAATCTTACATTATTTTAAACAGCTCAATATAAGGTAGTTTGTTAGGACAGCAATAGAAAACTAGCACAGGCCCAAAGTCATGGCCAATGGGTATCTTTTACTTCCTTTCTACTGCTTCATCATTACACTCCTCTCATCAGGATCCTTAGTTTCCTTTTTCTGTGTGTGTCTTTGTGACTTGCAGACTGATTTGATACTGGAGGGAGAGAAAGAGAAGCCTTACTCTCTTTTTAGAGGCTTACTCAGCTTCTGCTCTTGCAAGAGCACTTATTTCTTCCATCCAGTCCCTGTAACAGGCTGAGGTAGGACAGCTTTTAATGTACTTAAGTAAAGGTGGTGGTGGGGCATTGGGATTGGAAAGAATGTGGTAGGAAACAAAGCTGGATAGATTTCTTGGAGGTAGTTCATAGTTCTTGGGAGGTGTATTAGTCACTTTCCCACTGATGGGACCAAACGCATGACATACACAGCTTAAGGGAGGATATGAGTATTTAGACTATTGGTTTCAGAGGTTTTGGTCCATGGTCAGTGGGCATCATGGTGGGAGGAAGTGGAAGAGAAGGACTGTGCACCTCCTGGCAGCCAGGAAGCATAGATCAGGGTGAGAACCAGAGAGGAAGGGGGCAGGGACAAGATAGTCCCTTCAAAGGCATGACCTCGGTTACACCTACTTTCTTCAACTGGACACCACCTTCTACTAATGTAGTCAGCTATAACTCGTCCATGGAACAATCAATAATGAGATCAGCACCATGATGATCCAGTCACCTCTCTAGTCCTCCCTCTCAGAACATCACTGCATTGGGGATCAAGCCCTTCACAGACAAATCATTGGGAGATACTTCAAATTTAATGCACAACAGACTGGCTTTCAGGTCATGGTCTGATAGGTTCATTTGACTCCATGGGTAGAAGGCAAATACTACACAGTGTTAGCTGGAGGAGTCACACAACTCAATTTATACTGTGAGTCCTGCTGGCTGCTATGTGGAGAATTTGGGAGGTGTCAAGACATGAGCAGGCAAACTGGTTGAGAGGTTAGGACATGGTCTAGAGAGGGCAACTAGTGGTTTGCCTGAAGGTGTAGAGTTTGAGAATGATCATGTTTAGGGGATAGTTTGAAGACGAAGCCTGAAAAGTCACTGTGAGGAGTTGTCATTTCCTTTTCTCCTAGTGATTGTTACCACTTTGAAAAGGCTGGTACAGTATCTTCCTAGGCCACCATACTCAGCTCCTGTTGTTCCCATCACCCATGAGATGCCCCCTGCACTGTGCCATAGGCTGCTTCACCAAAGCGAGAGGACACACTTGCTTCCCCTCTGCCACTGCTCTGTCGTGCTTGGTCCTGGCATGTGTGCCTGGCTTGACTTCCTGTTTCTAGAGTGACTTAAGTCCCACACTCTCTCGATACTCTTGGTCTATTTAGCAAAAACCTCTGGTTGAAGCCACTTGTTGGTGATGGAGCTGTTGCCAGCAAAAGCCTTCCTGGGGGAAGCCAGCTGATGAGTGTGTCCAAGAGCACACCAAGAATCTGGGCAACATGAGGCTCTGGTCCACAGGTGATGCTTTTCCCTGCTGTGGGAAACTTCAAACTTCAAAAAATGCAACTGGTATATCATGATAAAAGATGAACAAACTGTCTCTTATCTGAAGGCATTAGCTCCTCTCATGGTACTGTTTATTTTACTTGTCTTTGCTTTTCTTTATAGTTTATTCTTGAAAATTGTGTTTTAAATCTGTAAAAATGCTTCCAGCTGTTTTGGAATCAAGAAAGAATTTCAATATCAAAAGTGAATGAAGTAGTAAATTAACATTTACATAAATAAATCACTTTACCTTAGAGGGTTTATAGTAAAGACCTGCGGCATGGGAAGAATTATTTGTCTCACAGAAGAAAGCTTCATGAAGCATCTTAAAACTTGCTGTTCATGTATATGAAAGGGAGAGATGCTTTAATATTGATTTTTTGAAAACAAGACCATAAAAATGGATTTGGGTATTTTCTACAAATACACAATAAAAGAATAAATATTTATTGGCAAGAATTTTGGTACAGATGTGACATGTTGGAAAGAATCAGTGAAAGTAGCTGTGGTTTGGAACTTCAATGATCCTTTAAAATTACTTGTGTCCAACTACCTGAGATGGGTAATTGTGACTGTATGTGGAAAGAATAGAATAAATGGGTTAAGTAGAAGTAATTTTTACAAATAGAAGGTACAATTAATATTTGGCTCTCCTATGAATTTATTTTTGGAAAAAATAATATGCAACTTAAAATATTCCAATGATTTTGCTGTGTAGCAACATTTTATCATGTTTGAAGCAATTTTAATGTGGTGTTTATAGGAAAAAATTATGAGTAAAACCCAATAGCAAGTGAAATTTATGACCTATTCTGATTTATTGCACCTAGCTTAAGTATGAAGACTTGTGTTCTAACTGATTACAGTAAGAATTATCAGCCCAAACTGGAACATCCACTTTGTAGCCAGAATAAATTTTAGGTTAAAGATGAATAATTCAAGATACATTTCTGGGAACTTTGTTAACACTGTAACTCCAGTCAGTAGGTGGCATTTAATATCACCTGGGTTAATCAGAAACTAATAAGGTAAAACTGCTTCCTTATAGATTCAGGGAAGTTTTCTTATTTGCGCCATCTCCTTTTTAGAGAGAGAACAAACTCACAGGGGTTTTGAGTGCCTCAAGGGTACAGCAGAGTAGCAGAGAGCCTGCCACATGCTTTTGGAGCAGGGATGGATTCACAGCAAAATATGTTCCACTGGGATGTTAGTCAGAGGTTTATCAGGGTCCCTTGTTACTGGCTATACACAGACTCTTACGTCACTCCACACTGTTGCAGAAAAACCAGTATCAAACTGGATGGAAGACTCTTTGCACTGAGGAATCTAGAGGGCAATGTTTATTGATTGTAACACCAGTGGGCCAGGGGACAATTAACAGTGTTCAAATCACTGCTAGCAAAGAGCAAGCTTTGAGTCCAATTTAAATATAGTTTGCAAGCAGGAAGTACAAGGCGTTAGACGATTGGTTACATGGATTGAATGAAGTCATATGTTGTCAGGCAAACTAACTCTAAATACATTTGCTTAAAAGGAATTGTTTATCATAACATAGGAGCATCCTGGGGATGAAGGGAGGGGGTTCAAGTGGAGCAAACAAAGTTAAAAAGTGTCCTTGGCTGGGTTACTTCACTCTCCAGCCAAGGTCCTTGAAGCCAATTACAAGCCACGTATTTTCTTAATTAAGGGAAACACAAGCTGAGAATGGTCAAACTGGCCCAGTGCATCATCAGAATAAAATCAGCTGCACCCAGACAGTCAAGGCTGACTGAGTTTAGCAGGGTGTTTACCTGACAGGCAGCAGAAGCATAGAAAGAGGCTGCTATTTGATTTTAACTTGCTGTAACATGTCTGTAAGTTTGTTATTCTATAACTGCGACTTTGCTAATCATATAACTGTGCTCTTACAGCACAGCCTCTCGCTTCTATTGTTTCCAATATGCGCACCATCGGGGACCTCCCAGCTGAGCACGATTCACCTACCGTACAGCTCTGTTCTTTCCCCCTGTGACTGACTGTGTCCAGTGCTTACGAGCAGTGGATCACTAACTCTGTGGAAGGGACTGGTCCATTATTTCTGACTTCCTAATGGGCCACAGGCATTTAGTTCTAGAGCAAATGGCGCAGTGGCTCTAGGGCTGTGCAGGTCTGGAGAGTGACTGACATGGGGTGGCTTTCCCAGAGGAGACAGGCCAGTGGACAGGTGGTCGCTGTGTGTGGTTAACTCTCCTAAGGACAGAGTAGTGACAATGCCTTTGTACTTAGAAGAATCAATTGTGCTAGGGCCTTGAAGGAGAAAAATAAAAGCTAACAGAATATGCACAGATATGTATAAAGAGATTTGCTGTGAAGAATTGCTCGCACAACTCTGGAGACTGGAGAAACTCTCATAGCCTACTGTAAGTTGGAAGCCAAGAAAGTCAGCGGTGTAATTCTAGCTAGGACCCAAGGCTCATGAGCTAGGGGTCCCAAGAGCGGAGAAGAGAGATGCTCCAGTCCACAAAGAGCAGCTCGTACCCCCTCTGCCTTTCCTGTTCTGTTTGGGCTCTCAGTGCATTGCACGATGTCTGCTTGTGTAGCCAAGTACACTCTTTTTGATTCAGTCTATCCACATGAATGCTGATCTCCTTTTGAAAAAAACTTCACAGATGTACTCAGAAGTGATTTCTTAGCAACCATCTGCATGTCTCTTAGCCTGGTCAGACTGAAATGTAAAATGTGCCATTGCACCAAAGTGTGGCTGGAATTGTCTCTGGGTGGAATGACCACATCCTTACACACACACACGCACGCGTGTGAGCTGATAGGGATGCAGGGTCCCACTCTGAACCTTGGATGATTAGTTTAGTTTAAAGGCAGGCAAAAGGCAATGATATTTTCTGCATCTGGTGACATTGCAGTTAGAATCTGCTTTTTAAAATTCATAATTTGTTTCAGTTTTCTTATTCTAAAGCCTCTGGGTTTAAGAGCAGTGTGATTTTAGCAACATACAAATGCAACTGCTTTCTAGTGTTGACAAATCAATGACTGGAGAATAATGAGCTAGTTTATCCGGTATACCCACCATGGAAATTGGTTTGGAGACTCCTCAAAGATCTGAAACCAGAAATTCCATCTGACCCAGCTATTTCCCTTCTAGGATTCTTTCTGAAATACTTTAAGTTATCATACAACTGTGACCCATGCAAGTTTATAGCAGCACGATTCACAATAGCTAAATCTTGGAAATATGTCCATCAACAGATGAATAAATAAAGAAAATGTGGTATAAACACACAGTGGAGTACTACTCTGTTATAAAGAAGGGTAAACTTGAGCCAATGAATACACCTTAAGATTATAAAGTTAAGTGAAACAAATCAGACACAAGAGTTTAAATTACACAGTTTCTTTTATGTGAGAAATTTAAATTATAAATGAAGAGCAAAATAAAATATAGATAATAGGAAGTAGGGAAATCAATCTTTCTCAGATGGGAAGGGAACCAAGAAATTTCTCAAATGAGGGGGGAGGGAATGAAAAAGAAGTGATAAGTTATTTGCATGGACCAACTCCACACAAGGAATGTAAATGTTAGGTACTGCAAAAAATGTAAAAGTATAAAAAAAGCAAATTTAAAGAAACCAAAATGAATTATGAGATATGAAAACAGTCTATCCCTTGCTACTTCTCACATGTTGACTACATGAAAACTTTTCTTCATTTTTAGTTTATGATTCACACATAACAAACTAGTTCAAGTAAGCTCTTGCTTTGTTCTTGTAGCCTAGTTTGTATGGGATTTAAAAAGTAAAACCAAGTAAGCTGTGTCATTTTGATACAATTAAGGAACTTAAACATCTACTTTTGGTGAGGGAAATAATCAACCGATTTTCTAAATTTTTTTTTTTTTGCTCTTAAACTACAAAGCTAGCCATAAAGTAAATTAGTATTTGAAAAGATAACACATATAATTTAGATTTGATGTGCTTTGAATCAAACATATCCTTCAAGACTGAAGACTCAGCAAAATCTGTCTGCTTTGCTATCTGGAGGAGAAGGGCATCCTTTCTATTGGAGGTTTGAGGCCCTTCCGGGACTATCCAGCCAGAATCGTGAGGAGATGGTTGAATTTCTCCTATTGCCTGAGAACTTAATTTCTAGGAGCTCATGTATATCTCTACACTCAGTTAACTTGTTGTCAATAGTTAAGTTATAATTACACATTTATAATTATATTAGATCTTAGATTACGGTGGAAAATCTTGGAATCACTGAGTGGAACAAAGAATATGTGCCAGATAAAAGTAACATTAAGTCATTTGCTTATTTATTTGTCTATGACATCTTTTTTTATATTCGCAGAAGAGAAGAAGCAGTTTTTATTTAGTAACCATGCATGATTCAGAATCTCAACACATGGAGAAGCATACGTGCAAACTGTCAACAAGGAAGTCCGAAGTTAAAATTAACCACCTGCTCTGTTTTGGCAGTGAGCACGTGATACTTTTCTAAGTTCATGTCATATGTATGCCATTGCCTGTCTCTGAGAACTGCCACCCTTCTGGGGAAAACTCAAGCTTCCACAATGAAATGATAAAGGTCATGTGTTTTCTGCCAGAAAGAATGTGTATAAACCCATGAATGCTCAAAAATATTAATGGAGGAAGGAATAAGCAAAGCTAGCAAGCTAAATACAGAATACAGCAGAGGCTGTAAGTTCTCCTTCACTGTAGGAGGGCTTATAGGCATCCTACTAGCTAATTCTTCACTAGACATTATCTTACACAATGCATATTACGTAGCTGCACATTTCCACTATGTCTTTTCTTAGGGACTGTATTTGCTATTATTTCATCTTTGTCAATGAAAGTTTGTTTGAAGGAATTCTTTAAGATGTGACACATAAAATACAATTGGGTTTAAAGTTGTTTGTTTATAAAGTTCTTATTAGCATAACTACTTTTAAAATATAGCAAAAAGGATCAATGATTAATCTGTGAACTGGCACGTACATGGCACAGAAAAAAAACTGCAGTCAGCTAAGCTATTAAAGCTGCTAATTGAAGCTTGTTAAGTAACAGTGAAACTTCTGCAGTACTCCCTAGACAGAAATAAAAATGTATTTATTCCTTGGATCTTGATTATTTTTGTGTCACTGACTATAAAGTAAATTATGGAAGATATTATCAAATTTTGAAGAATATTTTACAAAGCAAAATGTCCAATTTTAAACTACAGTATAAAGTTGAAAAGCATAGATATGTTGTGTGTCTGGGACATTTTTAGCTGAACAATGTATTTATATTTTGCAAACCACTAGGTGGCACTAAAGTACACCACGCTAAATTCTGTTTTTCATGGAGAGACAACTCTGATAATTGTGTGAACTCTTAAAATGGTGCTTTCTTTGGTAATATTTGTTAAACATATAAAATAATTTAAGCTTGTTCTACTTGTGACCTTGATTATTGAAACAGATAATAATATTACTGAATTGTAGGAACATTACTCAAAGTGTGACTCAAAGGAATTATTCAAAGTGTGACTCCAGCAGTCTGTAGATAGTGCAGGTATTTGAGTATTGTTTATCACAGGACATTGTGCCGTTCTAAGTTCCTCATAAAAAGAAACGTGCTGCCTGAAGAAGGAATGAGTAGATTCTGGAACTATCTGATAGTCTGATTCATCCTGTGGCATAAATCATGTAACATCAGGAAAAGATGTACATTCTTGACACGCAATATTTCCTATTATTGAAGATAACCCAGAACTAATGACATGCCAGCACACGAGGACAACAGAAACAGCTTCGTTATCAGCCCAAGGACTATTTTACCACTTGTGGCTGCAAAGTCCTGGAATATCCCAATTTAAAGCCTTCCTCCATTTGACAGTCTTCTGAAAAATTTGCCATCATCAATAATGTTTGGTGAAGATGAAAGAAACTTCTATGCACCATGATAACAAGCAAGTTTCCCTTGGCTATGGTGGAGGACAGGCTGCTTATGGTTTGTCAAGTTTAAATGGGATCGAAAAGCAGAATCATTCAGGGCAGTGTGTCAAGAGGTAATGTGGCTCCGGCAGTACCACACACTTCTGGTTTTTTTTTTTTTTTGTCATATTCATATGACTTTAAAACGTTTCAATTTTTACATTTAATTTTCTTCACTTATCTTTTTAATTTCCAGATCCTCATTCACTTTGGTATCAGTTTAGTATCTTTTTCCTTCGATAGCATTTAAAAAGCTATATATGTTTCTGTCAACACAAATTTGAATCTGTTCTGTGTCAATGCCTTTAAAGTTCTACTAACCTTTCCCCTTTATTTAACTAGCTGGCCTGATCAGCTTATTCAACCATCTAACCTGTGTTCCTAGGAGAAGGAATTATTCGCTTTTATTCTTGAAGCTTTTGCTTTTTCACAGCTGGAGTTTTGTTTATGTCCCTTTCTTTGTGCTTTTGGCCTTGACTTGGTATTGTTTTGTTTGATTTCTACTTGTGCAGGTCTACTGGGGCTGGTTCATATATCACTTCTTTTCAGAAAAGGGCTCTGATCTTGCTTCATAATCTCCACATTTCTTCAAGCCAGCGAAAAATAATTTCTCCTTCATCTGGAAAACCATACCTTTATTTCTCTGATGACACATTTCTGTGTGTACCTTGCTTGTCTAGAGTATATTTATGAATGTGTTATTTCCCCTACTGGGATCCTAACTTCCGGATGGAAGAACCTAAATCTTATCCATGTTTTCCCTCATCGCCCCTCGCTGGGTTTGTAATTCATCATTGGGAACCCATAAAGATGTGGAAAATAAATTAGTGAATGCATGAAAATTGTTTGACCTGAGGATTGGAGCATATGTTTTCTTTGCTCATTTACTTGAACTCTTACCATCTTGGCCTGAGGTATAGCCTTGTATTTAACATAAAACATACAGCAGGCAGGTGTTATTGGAGAAAATAAAAGAGAGAATATTTTCTTCTATATTTAGAAGAAACCATGCGTGGTTCTATCTCAAAATAGGCAATTCCACAAGGACATAGTTTCCTCTTTCTGCTTATTTTTAGACTATAGAAGGAGCTGACAGGATATGGCCTGCAGGCTGAACCTACCCAGCTGCTTGCTTTTCTAAATAAAGTTTTATTGACACACAGCCACAGCCATTCACTTTGGCAAAGTTTCTGGCTGCTGTCAAACTACAGTGCAGAGTACAGTAGCTGAGACAGAGGCTGTACAGTGAGAAAAGTCTAAGCTCCTTATTTCAACTTTTAATAATAACATTTTGCCTTTCCCCGGTCTTAATCCTGGCAGAGGACTAGAAAGGACAGTCCTGAAGCTTCCTTGGTAAAATGTGAGTAAAGAAGGAACCGCTAAAATTTTCATTCTGGAGCCCTCCTGGTGTTGAGGGTTTGAGGGGTTGGTGGTCTCACGTGGCATACGCTTCTCACTGTGTGGTAGGACTGTTCTCCGGAGTAGGGAAAGAGGCAGCATTTTTGTTTCTCTTTGCTGAAGCATGGTTTGTAACAGGGTTAATTTCTCTTAAGAGTATCAACTCTGAAATATTTCGATGGATGTTACTTAGGCCTGTTGTGAAGAGATAGTTGCCTCATTCCTCTTAAGGTGGGCGATGCATTAACAGATAAATTCTTACTGCAGTAACATAAAATATACAATTTCCTGTACAGTATTAATGAACTAGTATATTAAAAACTTATCTGTATTTGCAGATGTAATGCAAAGGGAGTTAACTTCAAATTAAAATACACATTCTGAGAGAATTTATTTCCTTTCATATCTTATCCTGGTATTTTATAAATGCTCTCCTGAATATCAAGTTGAGAGATGCAACTGACTTTCCTAGGCCTTCTCTTTTATGACATCCATAAAGCTTTTACCACTGTTCACCTCCTCCTTCTTTAAATACTCTCTTGGCTTCTTTGACACTGCAGCTTTCCCATGTTTATCCAACTCGTGGATGGTTCTTACCCCCCCTCTTCCCTTCTAAAATATTGGAGCAGAGCACAAGTGTCAGGGCTTGTTTTATATTCTTCTAACTCCCTATTCTGATTCCCAGAGAGCCCTTCTTCTTTCTTTCCTCTCCTCTCTTCTCTTCTCTCCTCTCCTCCCCTCTCCTCCCCTCCCCTTCTCTTCCCTCCCCTCCCCTCTCTCCTCCTCTTTTTTCTTTCTTTCTTTCTTTCTTTCTTTCTTTCTTTCTTTCTTTCTTTCTTTCTTCTTCTTCTTCTTCTTC